>NDGN011451408.1:0-22025 GCA_002564285.1 Tympanoctomys barrerae
TATATATATGACATGCTGAGTGCCCAGGTAGAGTCAAGCACTCTGCTAACACCAGAGATAGAAAAGGACAAATAAGAGCTAGCTGAAGATATTTTCTCCATTGTAATCTTGAAAACTGTTACTCAGATTATCAAATACAGCACTTTTAAGATCAACAAATATCATTCATTGTTTATACACCATAGGTGTAAGCTATGAAACATCTATTTTTATAACTACTTTTTTACACAACTGACAAAAATTTCTACCTAGAAATTAAATTTTTTGCAAATGTGATCCTTTATATCATACAAGGATAAATAATACAAACAACACTATAATGAAGGTTCACTGTAGCAAAATTCTTCATAATTACAAAGATGTAACAGTGGACATATATAACACTAAACTTAAAAAGTTAATCTGAATTCAACTGATCAGTTTATTCATGAGGGAAACAAATGTACAAATGTAACTATTTGTTTTATACTTCCTTTGATGAAAAAAATCACCTTAGGAAATAAAATGAAAAACTCAATTTGAAAAGAGCCAATCTACTGAATATAACACAAGGACTTGAAAACAGACTGCTACTCAGACTATCAACAGAATAATACTTTATAATGAAAGAGGTAACATCAAAAGCTGACAATGAGTAAAGACCACAAAGATGAGGCTAGGAAAGTCATCAAAACAGTAGGGTAGGGTTTTTTGGAATCAGGGGAGCAAGAGATGAGGAAGAAAAAGAATTCAGTTCTGTTTTAGAGGGATAAGTTAAAATAGAAGAATACATGTACAAAGTGACAAAGAATAGAGGAGGAAATGATTCTTATAGGTCATGAAAAGGCATAAAATTCAGAAATATGCAAGGAAGCAGGCATTCTTAATAAACAGAAAAGATCATTACTAGTGCTTGTGCCAATTTTCAAAAAATATAGTGTTTGTAAGCTGTTTGGGGGGTTAGTCTCCCTTTTGTGGGCCAGGAATGTTGAGGATGGAGAGAAAAAAATCTCGGGGCTGGGGAGACAGCTCAGTGGAATAAGTGCTTTCCTGGCAAGTACAAGGGCCTGAGTTCAATCCCTGGTTTCGCAAATAAAAAAAAGAAAGAAAAAAAATAATCTCAAAAGCCAAGTGAAAAGTGTGTGAATCCCTGGGCCTGAGCAATATTACAAATGCTGAAATAGGGCTGGGCATGTCTGTTGTTTTAAAAAACTGTTATATTAACTTAAAGAATAATGCTAGTAAAGAAAAAAATATCCAGAATTATTCAGAAATAAAGAAACTCTACCTCTATAAATCACTGGAGTCAAAGATGGAGGACCTTGAGTCTTTTTTTCTTTTTGAGGGGGTCAGGTCCCAGTGTAGCTTAGCAGAAAATGTCATGATGACATTACATTACATGGGAGCATAACTATAGCAGCCTGGATTTCAAGTTATATTTGCTGTTATCTATCAAAATTAAGGTAAGATACAACACGAAGGCAAATGGCAGTAATGACAAACCTTTCAGAACTTTCAATGATATAAACAGTCTGCTGCAGCATGCACACCATAGGTTCGCCACCACTGGTATATGGCAAGGAACAGCCAATGAGAGGGCCATAACACAAATTAAAAAGTCAGGTAACACACACACACACACACACACACACACACACACACATTGGCAGCATTTTGATAGCCTTTATGCTTTTTTATATTTTTATTGAAACAAAAAGATTTTCATTAGTTACTTATATATTCAATGAGTTCAGTTGAGATCTATAAATAAGATAGTCTAGTAGAAGAGTTAAGAATACTGTGATCATCTTGAACAGGTAATTATGTAAGTGATTTTTTTTCTAATTAAATATTCTGACCCAGGAAAAATGTATTACACAAAAGGGCTAGTGATGGGACTAAAAGGACACATAGTAACATAAATGCAGAGTTGTTATACCTGAATATGATGTTTATTGTTTCCTTGGGCTCTTTTAGAGCCTTGATGGCAACCAACATTTTCAGTTTCAGTATTTCTCCCAGAGTTGGGCATGGTGACACACACCTGCAATCCTAGCACTTGGTTGGCTGAGGTAGGAGGATTACCATGAGTTTGAGGCCAGCCTGGGCTACATAGTGAGTTCAAGGCCAGTTTGAACTACATAGCAAGACCCTGTCTCAAAAACAAAACAAAACAAAAAAAAGAACCAAACAAAGCCACCTAGTACAAGCTAATAGACTCCCCAGATATGAAGAGAAGATCTGAACTCATTATTTTTTTGGATGATAATGTACTTTAATTCTCCCATCCAACCCCCATTACACAGTACTGGCTGGCTTAAACCACCAGTGTTACATGCATGGCTATCCCAACAGGCAGCTTATACCACTGGTGGTACAAATGGATCTTAATCCCTTTCTCTAATTCCCTTATCTGTCTTTCTACTAATCAAATTAATAAAAAGCCAACTAACAGTCATGCACATACCACTGGTGGTTCTAGCCACCTGTGGTGAAGACAAGTTATAGCCCTGCTGTAATGGTAATGTATGGTGAACTCTATAAAATTTATTTTTTTGGCAGACACTGAGAATATTCTATATATAAGGCGCTAATGAAATTCTTTGGGAACAGGATAGTATTTGCTTTCTGGAAGCATATGAATATGTTTAAAGTAAATTAAAAAACAACCAACTATAAGACAAAATAGAGAAGTGCAGGCTACAACAAGCCAAGGCTGAAAAGCAGAGAGGTGCCCAGAATGTAAAAAGCAGAACCAGGAGGAGTTTGAGGAAAACCTTGTATCAGTAGGATTACTCCACTCCAAAAAAGAGAATGCAGGGCTAACCTGTATAAAGAGTACCCTGCTTTAGGTTATAATACAGGGACCATACCTTCTCGTTGAGCTCTATGTGGTACCACAACAGGTCCATCCTGAGGTATCGGGGCTTGCTCTATCAAATTAGTCTCATTACTTTGCATGAAATCACCACGAGCAGAGTTGTTCTGAAGGAGGAAGAGGGGGATATGTTAATCTGTATCACAGAGTAACAAATCTCAAAAAATAAAAGTCTTACAGTTTTAACAATCCTTTTAATAGCAATTTTTAGAGATCAAATAAGTGACTACATATTAAGGACAGAAAGGCATAAAGAATCAGAACTATAAGTAAAAAAGAGACGTATCAAATGTTTTATTCACATTTACTAATACACCCTGTTAATTATTTTCCCAGCTGTCTTGGAACATAATACACTATTCACTGCTATTCAGAGGTGCTGGTGATGTCAATTCTATGTCACAGTGAACTAGAATCAAAAGGAAATATATAATAAAATAGTTTATTTTTTGCTAATACTTCAAAAGTAATAGCATCTATAACATGTATATTAATTACAAGAATTTTATTAACTGCTTGTTTTTACTTTTTAAATTTTTTATTAATTTTAATCAGATATAGCAATGAGAGTTTCAAAACAGGTTAGTAGGGCAGTTACAATTATTATTGTATATTGCTATCTTCATTAACTGTTTTTAGTGACACTCTAGAGATGTTTGTTAAGTTTTTAAAAAAATTATCAATACATGCCTAATCTTTCTAAATAACTGTATGTAAAGGACAGTGAGTTTACTATTACAGTTAAATCATCTAACAGCAATTGCTGTTCTATTCAATATGTACTTGAGTTTTCTCAAGCAATCATTAGTGAACTACAATTTTTACCTAGAAGATCAGTTCTTTGGAATAAAGAACATGCAAATCTTATAACTTTCCATAATTAAAGCACCAACATGTGCAAATTGCTATATAAGCAAAAAAGGTAACTTTATCAGTCCCCTATCATTAAGTCACATCCTATCCTTTGCCTCTTCTTGCTCATATTTTAAAATATCACTCATATCACAATTGCCTCAGTTTCCAGAACCAATTACAGTTCTATAAATCTGCAGTAAATAACGTACATTGATTTTAAAAAAACTATGCAAGGAAATGAAGTGGATAAAACACCTTAAACTTCCCCTAAAATCTCCATTTAAAATATTTTACTGTTGTTCCAATCATATATTGTGGTCTGATGAGTGTGGTCTTCTAGTTGACAGTTCTACTTGTGGGGATAAAGCACCATATTAGATACTTTTGGGAACTAAGCTTTAGCCTTACATTGCAGTCTGTCCTTCAAACCCAAGGATATAGAGATTGTCCACAAAGAACCATTTAAAGAGGAGCACACAGACCTCTTTCATTAACATTCAACTTCTAAAATGTTTAGTTTAATGGCATTTACCAACCTTCAATATTACTGATTTTTAAAATGGGATCATGAATTATTTTAACAATCAACAAACATACATATATCCTAACACAGACTGTATAATCCTTCATTACAGAGCAGTAAGATCAAATATGCTGAAGAGGTTCTGCTTCTAAAAAGTCAACACTGCTGTAAATACTTTTAAAAAATCAGGAGACATACAGGACTGCAGGTGAAGGTCAGTGTCAAATGCCTATTTTGCACATGTAAAGCCTTAGAAGGGAAGAAGGAAAGGAGATCAGGAATGAAGGAAAGAAGTGAAAGAAGGAAAAATAAAGCCAATTTTTCTCATAGTTTTGTTAATCAGAGCTTATTGAAGAGAACAGGCATTTCAAGCAAACAGTATGTTTCTACATTTCTCACATGTTCATAAATTTATTTTATTATTATTATTATTTGTATTTTGTGCAGGGTCTCACTACACAGCTCATATTCATAGTGATCCTCCTGTTTTCAGCCTCCCCAGCACTGGGATTACAGACATGTGCCACCATGCCTGGACTCAGTCATGGGCTCAGCGCACCCTGGGGAGGGGCTGGCAGGGCACTATGTTCATAAATTTAAAAGAAAACACCTTCAAATATAAATGAATGAAAACAATAGCTTTCATTAGAGAATACAAATCAAAACCATATAACATATCACTTTGTAAGCATCAAGATGAATATGTAAAAAGAAAATCAGAAATAAATGCTGGGGCCAGGGATATAACTCAGTGACATAGCAAATGACTAGCAAGCAGCAGTTTTTGCCCAAGAATTGGCCTTGATGTTTTTCCTGTGAGACTCTATGCTTCTGCTACTTCCACCTAAATAGCACCATCTGTTAGTCATCAGAGGAACTGGTGAAGAACAGAGTCCATACAAGGTGACACAACAGGAAAGGTACAGTACTCAAAAGGCAACGTCAAAGGCTTCCTAGTACATATCAATGCCTCTTTAGCAGCAGCATCTGCATTCCTCTCTTGTGCTCTTGCTACAGAGAAAAAAACCTTTCTTTTACCCAAGAACTCTTCTTCCACAAAGGGAAAAGAATGAGCAAGGCAAACCTAGGTCTGGCTAAATCCCTGGGTAAGCAATTTTTGAATCCCTACATTAGAATGCTTTTGAATGAAGAGGCAAAAAAGACATCCACAAACAAGAGCACCTAGGGAAATGTGTATCTCTGCTCTAGTTCATGTGTGCTAAATGCCTTCACCTTCACAACTTTGCCCTGTGTGACAGACAGCAGAAGCCAAGGGAGTCCTTGGTAGGAAGCAAGTTGAACACCCCAGGCACTGCCAGGTCTTTTAATTCCTGCAGCCAAGACATGGCTTTCCCCTCACCGCAGAAAGGATCCTGCAACATGTACTAATTTCAGCACAGAGTTTACAAGGGACCTGTAGCAGTTAAGTGAGATATAAATTGGTTAGTGTTGGGAAACACTGTATTAGGACTTAGCAAACCATTTTCCCAAGGCAACAAAACTACTCAACTCAGTTTCATCAGGCAACCTCTTTGAATGTGAGCGGTTTCTAAGGAAGTGCTCCCAAACGCTACAGAATGTGGTGCACACATGACCATACTGTTCCATATAGGACAATTTAAAAAATTAATTAAAAATAATTAATTATGTGAGGATCTCTAATAAGAAAAGCAGTTCACAACATGTACATCTGAGCATGCTCACTTCAGTAACCACACTTCAGTAACCAAAGTAAATTTTTAACTTTCTAACCACAAGTAAAGAAATACTCCACATGGACTCCCATCATTTCTCCAGCCAATTACCCACTGAAGGTCAGACACTGGAGGCCCCAGACAGTCAAGTATATAAACAACCCAAGTTTGTGACTTCTGGCTTTTTCATCCTATCAAAAGCATCACTGCCAGGATATAGCAATCTATGCAACCCAGACAAAAATGTAACTGAGGGAATGCAGTCAAATTTTGAAAGTGTCAACTATTGTACCATGATCCACTGAAAACTACTTTCAAATCTACACTGTCACAACATTTTTCTCTAAAAGAACAATTCATTTCCAAAGCAATTCTGTGACTGTTGTTTTGTTCATAAATGGAAGTGATTACAGCAATCACAGAAAAGATGACACTAACATTTTCAAACAAAGTATTTGTAACTTGTCTAATTATAAATATACAAAATTAAGAAACTTAAGTGTCTCAATAATAATAAACTTATCAAGAATCTCTAAAAATGGTAGGTAGAAATGATTAGTAAAATTAAAATGGTCTAAGGGCTGGTGATATACCTCAGTGGACTAAGCGCTTGCTTAGGTAAGCACTGGGGCCAGAGTTCAATCCCTAGCACCGCATGCCACGCCGGCCCTGCCCCCAGGTGTGCTGAGCCAACAATGGAGTCCAGGCATGTGGTGCATGCCTGTGACCCCAGCACTAGGAAGGCAGAAATGAGGAGGATCACTATAAGTCTGAGCTGCATAGTGAGACCCTGCACAAAAAAAGGAAAGAAAGAAAAAGGTCTAAAAAAGTTACTTCAGTTCAACTTTAAGTGATCAACTTTCCAAAAACTATGGACAAAGCAACCAGAAACATGCACATACAAATTAGTATCAAACTTTTCACCTTGTTTTGCATATACTTCTTTTAAACATTTCAGGATACCATGATAAAGTCTTAGAAGAGAACAGTGCCAGCAAGGTTGAGGGAAGGTCAGAATCAAGGAGGAGGTAAGAGCACTAAGGTAATCAAGCAATCAGGGTGACTGTAGTACAATGTTAGCACTGAGAGAACTTGAGAGCCTATAAGATTTTTTAAACAATGAATGATGAACTCTTTTTCTACAGATTAAGTTTAAAGTGACAGCTGACCTTTAGGGAGATAGATATCATAGGAATGCATATACAAAATGTTTTCACTGGCTCCTATGCAATCTGTGGAAAACCTATTCCCTTAATTCGAATTTCACGGCAATCTGCAACCCAACCTCCATGGTCTCTTCATATGTCTCTCTTCCTGTTTATTTACCACAACCAAATTGTACTAATCACTGAATAACACAATTATCTCACTCATGTTTACTTAAAATTTTCATCAGATTCATATTCACAACAGTTACATAAACTAGATGAGTATTACACTAGCCAGTCAAGCTCAGAAAGTGACCTTTTCAAAACCTAAAACTGACCTTATATAAAACTACTTCTTGGAAGAACATCAAACACTTTTAATGAACCAAGGCTTGTAGGAAAGAATTAAAAGTCAAATATTCCCTGGAGCATAGGAACAGAAGGAAATAGGATAACTACCAATGGCCTAGCACTCTACCACCTGTAACATAAACGCCCACTAAGGCACTTCCCTTCTACATCAGCTGTTTACTTAGGAACCAAAAAAAGTTACTGGGTAAAGGCAGCTTTTGTGATAAAGACTTCTCTGCAAGTAAAAGAAGTACACTATGGAGGACTGTTACACTAGTCCTCTATAAGCAAAAAAACCCAAAAAAACAGTAACACCAAAGCCCAGCGTGGTCTGAGAGTATAAGCCTTTTTGCTTACTTTTCTAAAAAAAAAAAAAGAAAAGAAAAGCACAGGCACAGTATTTCTTAAGGAAAGACAATTAGCTAAAAAATTAGCCAACTTGGGCCAGGGAGACAGCTCAGTAGAATAAGAGCTTGCATGGCAAGTGTAAGGTCCTGAGTTCAATCCCCGGTACCACAAAAAAAAAAGTCAACTTTCACAATAAAAAATATAAGAAGTTCCTTGAATATGCACAGATTGTATAAAATACTCCACCATGTTGACTCTGGTTCAATAGAAACACAAGCAAAAAACCTCAAACTGGGTTGGTCAAATAGCTCAAGGGATTAGTGGAAAAGAAAACCTTACTGAAGGGCCACGTAGATAACTCAGCAGACTAAGCACCTGCTTAGGCAAGCACAGGTTTGATCCCTAGCACCACATGCTGAGCCAGTCCTGCCCCTTGGGGGAGCTAGGCCACTACAGAGACCAGGAGAGTGCTGTATGCCTGCAATTCTAGTGTCGGGGAGGCTGAAAACAGGAGGATCACTATGAGTCTGAGCTGCCTAGTGAGATCCTATACCAAATATATAAAAATAAAAAAAGACTTTACCGAGCACTATTCTGAAAAGTAAGAGTTGAAGATAGTGTGAATTACAGTATTTTGCAACCTTATTAATTCAACTACCTGGTTCTCAAAAGGAAGTTACTACCCCTTCCTTATAAGTAAAACTCAAAAAAAAGTCAGAGATTTAAGTGGTCTGGTTAAATATTACAGAGCTAGCTAGCAGCAGAACTGCAATTTAAACCTCCAAGAAGTACTCCATTAAATGTGGATATCACTCTACAGGGCTTTTTCACAGCTTCTCCAACACACTGCACTCATCCTTTCCCACAAAGAAAATCAAATGAAGAAGAAGAAAAAGAAAAATACACACATAAAAATTACATCTATCTACCATACAGACATAGCTTAGTTACTTGAAGGAAACAACTTGGTCCCCCTACCCCACAGGTCCATGGCATGAGATCTCTGAATACTCCTCACTGGTAAAAACTACAGTACAGAAAAAAATGTACCTGGGGACGAACACCAAATACCAGTGATTACTTGCTACTAAAATAACCACTACTTAACTAACATTCTAAGAAGCCTCCTCTCAAAGTCTATTATAACTCACCTACTGCTTTTACTCTTTATTGCAAACCAACTAAACTAAAATTTCCAATAAAAGAAAGATATGGCTATCCCAGTTCCCTACTCTCAGTTTGTGAGAGGTGATACCCACTCTTCTACCACCTTCCATGCAAAGCTATCTAAAATTTCTAATGTTTAATGAAAACTATATGACAGATATTATTGTAAGAGTACTTGTTCACTCTATCCTTGCATTCCAAATACTTACAAAGACTAATATCATCTCCACTTTTTAAATGAGGAAAAGCTTAGGAAAGGCTCACTGTTCCAATACTATCATTCATCTTATCAAATATTTTAAAATTGGACACCAAATTAAAATTATCTGTTACCCATGACCAGTAGAATTATTCTTTTTCGAAGTAATTTTTTAAAAAGCATCCTTTTAGTGCCCAATGACAAAAAACTGGAACCTCTTATTTTAAGAAACTGGTCTCTCTTGGATTTTTAGAAGGATTCTTTTTTTGGCTGGCTCAGGCTGCCTTAAGGGCAGATCTAGTGCGGCATGTGGTGCTGGGGATTGAACCACGGTCCCTTGTGCCTTACTGAGTTTGCCCAAACATGCACTTTATTTATTTATTTATTTATTTATTTATTTATTTATTTATTTTGGAACGGAGGATTGAATTCAGGCCCTTGTGCTTGCCAGGGAAGCATTTATTCCGCTGAGCCATCTCCCCAGCCCCAAACATGCACTTTAGACAAACTGAGCTAACTCACTAGGCCCCTCTCTTGGATTTTATTTGACACAAAAACATTCAAGTTTTCTTAAAATATCTGAATTCCTTTTTCAGGACGAGCACTACTAATATACTATCTGTATGGCAAAAATGAGTGAGAATATTTGATCTATCATTACAACATGACTAGTTTACCTATAGTACGAAAAAGTAACGATCCTGATGTTTTTCTGTCTTTTACTAACTTTACTAACATTTGTGGCCACTTGGGAGTTTAGATGATACGGAATTCAAATATGGTTTGTGAGTTCAAATGAGATTAAGACACAAAATTGTGTATCCTTATACTAAAGCTTTGTGTTTTCATCCTTTATTCAAAACAGTATTTGCCAAGTCAACCAAGCAAGCTTTCAGGATCCTAAAAAACACAATCATCAGAGAAGGGTCGAACCAACATTATCAATGACTATTTTGTTTCTTACATTTTTGTACAATACTGTTGGTTGGGGAATAAGAATACTCTTGTTTGTGAATGATTAAGAGTGTGTTTAAAAATGTAAATCCAAAAAATCTGCCTATCTCTGTTTGTCTTTTTTTTTTTTCCGGAACCGGGAATTGAACTCAGGCCCTTGCACTTGCCAGGGAAGAGCTTATTCCACTGAGCCATCTCCCCAGCCCTCTGTCTGTCTTTTTACTGGGTAGCTATAACAAAAAAGTATCTCTTAACATACTTTTTTTCCTCTTAACATACTTCCAATATTTTTTCATTCTAATACACAATTCCTAAGACAAAAAGATGTTTAAAAGCAGGTATGTTGAGCTATCTAAACAAGCCATCTCTAACACAGTATCACTATTAATAATAGTTTCAGTACTACTTATTAACGTATTTGTTGAATTCTCTGGAAGTTACTGGCAGTCCACTTAAGAGTTAAGAGAATGAAATTTATGTACATGTCTCATAAAGTGAAATGTCAGCATTCAAGTTGTAATCAATGTAATATTTAATTTAAAATTACATTTTTAAATTTTTTTTTGTGGTACCAGGGATTGAACTCAGGACCCTGTGCTTAGCATATATTGTACTGAGTTATCTCCCCAGCCTCAAATTACATCTTTAAAAACCCTCTAGAAATGTCACTTTAAAAAAAAATTTCATGTATTTGATACAGGGTCTCACTAGGCATCTTGGACTGGTAGTGATCCTCCTGCTTTCAGCCTCCTCAGACATCTCACCTGGACTCTGTCGCTAGCTCAGCTTGAGGGAGGGGGCTGGCACAGCATGTGGTACCCAGGATCAAACCTCGGTCCCTGCACTTGCCTAAGCAGGCATTTAGTCCGCTGAGCTGTCTCACCGGCCCGAAATGATACTTTTAAAGGCAAAAACACATCTGTTGAGTGTGTTTTCTAATGTTACCTACTTGGTACATGCCAGGTCATATAATTGGTGGAGTGCGGTCACCTCAACTAACTTTTTAACCATGGCATAACACTTTGTGCTGAACCTAGTCAAAATCAAACATACTATAAATATAAAATTGGCATTAAAGCACATGTTCTACCCGCAAATTAAAAATGTATTTTCAAGAAGAGTGGCTTGATAGGTAGTGGATACGTCTTGAGAGCTAGAAACATTTGTAGTATAATGTACTTCTACTTACACAAGGATTCAGTACTATACATTGTTAATGGGTGAAAACACTCACGTTGGAGCACACAAAACCTTCACTTACATGGGGGAAAACCCCACATGATTCCTAAGCAATTACAAGCTGCATACTTGCGACCACAAGGTTACTTCCGGGTCAGTAAAGTGTTGCCACACGAATTTTCCCTTCTCCTGGGTTACCGTTAAGGCCAAGCACTTGAGATCCCCGTGGTTCTCACATGGTCCTCTAACTGCAGCCTCACCCCGTTAGCCTGCAACGGCCCAGCAGCGCCCCACGCCCGGGTCAGACCGCGTCGGCCCGAGGGCTGCGCGCCCGTCACGTGAGCGGCGTGCGGCCGCCATCTTGCAGGGCGGGGGAGGGAGGAGCCTCTGCCCAGCCCGCACGCATTCTGCAGGACAGCTGCTGGACCGACCGCAGGGAAGCTCGGGCGACTCTGCCATGGACCCTTCCTCCCGGGGACACACTGGCGGCGCAAGGTCGACAGAGAGACCCACAGCTGGGCAGCACTGCAGCGAGTCGGGATTTAAATGCCTCACCGGCAGACGACCGAGTGACACAGCCTAGCTGCAACAGATCTGCTAAAAGGGCTTCAAGACCACAACAAGCCACAGCTGGACGACCTGGGAAGCCACTTCTCTAGTATGCAGAGAAGGCGGGTCGTGACAATTTGCTGAGACATTAATTATTTAAGGAAACCCTGAACTAGAGAAAAGAAGTTGAGCACCATACTAAGCGTCTAGAAACAAGCTGCTCCCAGTGTCACCTGTAGTACCCAGTACCCTGATTGATATTGATTCCCCACGCCAATTGATGGCCACAGTACAGAGCACTTCCTGAGAGGTAATGAGGCACTGAAATTAATGCAGAGTGCCGAACATGCCTGGTCCACTCCCCCCAGCCACGCACTGCAGTGAAGATACATTCGTTTGCATATATCTCCTCCCTTAATCTATTGCTCTATATTATTCACCTTTAACGCAAAATTTAAAGAGGGGGAAAAAAAGTCTCCTAAAATTTAAAAGTCCAACATCAGTTTTGGACCCTTGTTGGCATAGTATCAATACAATATTAACTGTTTCACTGTGGCTTTTTCATTAAATGTGTAATTCAGTATTTTAAATATACACATGAAAAAATATTCTAAGCATTGTTCATGCTTGCACCTTTGTATAGAACGCTGTTATCTTTTCATATAACGACAAGAATGTATGGGTTTTTGCCATCATTACACATAATGGTAGTAAATAGGCACTGGAAGATGGTAAAATTTCACATTATGCATTAAAAAGCTGTATAATAGATATAATTACTATATCTGAATTTGATAAAATTTATCCTTAAACACCTATTAGTCACTTCACAGATAACTCAGTGAAAATGAGGATTCAACTTTAAGACCTTTACAGTCTTCAAATATCTCCCTCTAATTTCTGTTCTAGGATATGAAAGTATGTTGAATTAACTTTCAAGCGAGGGAGGTTGCTCTCGTTTTTTCCATTACAGCGTGTCCTACACACCACTTACACTGGAAAGCATGACATCCAAATCAATACCTTTCAAAAAGCTCTAAGTCACAAAAACTTCACATACAATTTTTATTCTAAGTGAAAAAAATACTCTTCACTTTTTTACTCAAGGACTTTACTGGGCCTACATAATTATATCGTTTTCATTTCACTATCATTTGTGACAAGTGGTTCATCTCCATTCTTATATACTACATTTTGGTCATTCTTTTTGACATTAAGATTGTAAGAAAGGCTAACGGATATCCCCAGACCCAAATCGATAGGTATCAATCAAGTGCATTATAAAGCTAGATATGCCAGAGATAAAAGACAAAACAAGCCTTCCTAAGAGAGGTGCTTCTTTACCCAGAAGTCTGCATTACTACTTATCTCAATCACTCTCCCTACCAGGTTTTTCTCCCCCAAGTAGAACCCACAGATCTACCTGACCCCTTTCAACTCTGGCAGACAGACAGAAGGCCAAGAGCACTGGCAGCAGGCCGGAGCACACTATCCAGCAGGGCTCCGAGGGGGGAGGTACACACTTCTAGAGGAAATGCACCGCTCAGGGCTAGCCTGCGAGAAACCTCCAGGCTCCTCCAACATCCTGCTTTTTAGGGTTCCCAGGAGGAGAGCAAGCCTCAAGGCCAAAACTGTCCTGAGACCCTCCCGGGAACAGCGTCCGCGGAGCTCGGCGTGTGCAGTGGCCACTCAGGCACGGAAGAGACTTCTAGAGCCTTCTGTGATGGCGGTGGCGGTGCGCACCGGTTAAGGAGCGCCCCACCCCGCCCCGGCTGCGATAGGGCTTGGGGACACGACCACCTGCGCCGGGCTGGGCGAGGTCGGGGGGCGGCCGGAGACCGCGGCGCGAGGGCCGGGAGGCGCCGCTTGCGTACCTGGGCCCTGGAGCAGAGAAAGTTACACGGCTCCACCTCCGCGTCCTCGGCGCCTCCGCGAAGCGCGGAGCGCAGCCTCTCCAGGTGTTCCCTCAGGGTCACCCGCTGGTGGAAGGAGAACGCCGGGTGCAGCGAAGCCATGGTGAAGAGCAGCAGCAGCTCCTCCTGGGCCCTGGAGCCCAGCTCTTCCCCTGCCCCCGGCTCGGGGCCGCCGCCTTCCGCGCCGGAGCCGTCCTTCTCGGCGTCCCTATCGCCGTCGCCGTCCGCCTCGTCCTCCGCGCCGCCCCGCGAGCCCTCGGCCCGGGCCACGCGCAGGCTCTTGAGCACCGAGTCCACCTGGGGCAGTAGGCGGTGCAGGCGGCCAGCGGCCTCCCGATTCTCCGAGCCCAGCAGAGCCAGGTAGACGATGAGGCGCGAGCGCACGGCGGGCTCGCGGAAGTCAGCCAGCGGCCCCGGGTCCGAGAGACCGTTGGCCTTGGCCTCCGAGTCGCGCAGGTAGTGGTAGTCCTTGCGCGCCAGGTCCTCCAGGCACGAGCCAAGGAAGCGCAGCTCCAGCGGATTGCACAGGTCCAGCAGCCCGCACATGAACTCCAGGCGCTGCGCCGAGCCCAGCACCAACCCAAACCACTCGTATATTCGTTCCTGCTCGCGCAGCGCCGCCGCGGGACCCCCGCCACTACCCGGCATTCCCGCCCCCGCCGCCGCTCTGCCAGCAACAGGCGGCCCAAGCCCCCGGAGCGGCGGCGGCGGCGGCGGGCAGCGCGGCTGGCTGGCGGGAGGCGACGGTGGCGGCGGGCGGCAGTCGCGGCGGCGGCGCGACAGAGCCTTCGCGCCCGGCCGCGCGTCAGCCTCGGGTTCCTCCGCCTCGGGCGGCGGCTCGGAGGGGTGCGTCGGCTTCAGCGGCAGCTTCATCCTCAGCATCCTCGGCTAGGGCGGCGCGGACATGCGAGCGGGGGCGGGCGGTGCGGGCCGCGGGGTGGGGCGCAGGCCGAGGCGTCGCAGCCGTCAGGAGCGGGAGCCGGCGCAGGGCCCGGCCATGCCGCCGGGGGAGGGCCGGGGGTGGGTCTCGGCCGGCGAGGGGGGTGGCGGCCGGCCCGCAGGGTCGCTCGCTGGCGTCGTCTTCCCGGGCCGGAGGCGGGGCGTGCCTGTGGGGGCTCCTCCCCCTGGGCTCGGCGCCGGTTCTTGAGCTGGCTTCGGGTGGGAGCGAACGGGTGAGCGTGTCCTCCTTACGCCTCCCTCTCAGTCGTCTGCACTGGGTTAGGGCGGCGGCACCCGAGCGGGTCCTTCACGAGAGGGCGCGGACAGGGCGTCTCAGAGAAAAGGAGCGGCCGGCCAAGAGACGCTTGCGGGCTCCGCGCACCGCGCCCCAGCCAATCAGCGCCCCGAGACGACGGTTACGTAGCTCTCCCCGCCCGCCTCTCTCCGGGAAGCCACGCCCAACTGCTGCCAACCCGCCCTTCTCAGGTGTTCCGCGCGGTCCTAAGGTCCAGGTCTTTCCCGCGGCTGGAGGATGAGGGGTGGAGCCGTGAGGCAGCGGCTAGGTGAGCTTTCCGGAACGCAGTGAGAAGCGAGCGAGCCTCACTTGAGAAGAGAAACGTGGGCGACTTGACTTCCCGAGGTCTCTGCCCCAGCCTTGGCTGCTGACTCTAAGCTCGCCTCGGCCTCCGCCCCATCTCCGCCGGCGCCGGCCTCCACCGACGGGTCCCACAGACCCGCGAGAAGAGCCCACCCCGGGACCTTGTGAAAGCGGCACCTTCACCTGGAGCCCTGGTGTCGACTACAGTGTAGCAGATCAGAGAACTTGATAGGGACGCGACGTTGTGGTGGTGACTCGGGGGCCTGCCGCCTAGCTGTAGTGCGTTTTTTGCGTGGGGAGCGACGGCCGGCGGGAGGACGTGCTGCGCGGGTCCCCAGGCTGTTGCTTCTGTGCTGCAAGGCCCCACCCTCCACTCCCCAAATCTCCACCTTTTGGGAGTCCTTTGTATGCTAGATAAGGTCTCAGTGCATAACTGGAACATTTTTGGCGCTTGTGCTGGTGTGAATTTCTTGTGACTGAAGAATTGAATAAACTATCCTCTTGACAGATGTAAAGACGGCCAAAGTATCTCTCAAACTGTTGCCCTTTCAGTGACATAGTCCAAAGTTTTAAAGTATGTGCATATTTTGGGGCCAATGTAAAAGGTGAGTTTTTAAAAACTCTTACTGTTTAAAATTAAGAAGCTCTACTACAGCCACAATACGGTGAAGAACAGGCATTACATTGCAACTCCTAGCCAAACTTCTGGAACTTGTGTTATGCTGTGTTAACTCACAACCATAGGCCCAGAAAGGGTCAGTATCAGGTTGCTTAGAACCCTAAATCAATTTCAGGGATATAGAGACTTATTTTCAATAATTATAGGTTGGCAATGAATATAACAGCTCTTATGTCATGTGACTTACTATTTCCTTATATTCTTTGGGTGTAATTTATGATTTGGGGCACACTTGGAGGGATTTTTTACTAAATAATCGATTTTTGTGCCCATTTTGTGGTCTTTACCTGTATTTCCTCCAATTCTTGCTGCATCTCCAAAGCTTAGGGTAGATATTTTAGGCAGCCAATAATAATGCAAACCTTGCCAGATATGCACCCGTTCAAAGCATGTCACCTTATCTAGATCTGGATGTTTTGTGTGGCAAGCAAATGCTTCACCTCCAGATCTAATTTTATGTGGAGTCAAATTACATTGACCCTCCCACACTAAGGATCATTACATTTGTCTAGGCCACAAGAAGCTATTTGGTATAAACTCTCCTCAATACCTGATCCATAAAATTTACATCAGAATTCAAATTTCAAATTACTAATGATAATGTCTTACAGCTTTGGCCAACATTACAAAATGCAGTGATAAAAGCTTCTAAACATAAAAGACATATACTGTGTTTTAACAATTCAGGTTATCCATCAGTTTGACAATTTGCTATTTACCCCTTCAGTGCATTGTTTCAGGGCCCTCTCTCTGTAGTGCAACTCACTAGACCAGACCTTAATGTTTTTTCTGCCCTATGATGGGAGGCAAAACATATCCAGTAAGCATGATTTATTACTGCCTCATTTATGAAGGGAAGCCCACTGCTGAGTATGGTGGTGCACACCTGTGATCCCAATGCTGAGGGAGGTGGAGGTGAGAGACTCAAGTTTGAGCCTGTCCTGGGTAACTTAGGGACTTAATGAAAATCTGTTTCAAAATTTATTTTAGAAAGGGGGAAGGGGAAAACTATAGCTCAGTGTGAAGCCCTAAATTCAATTCCCAGTACAGAAAACAAACAAAAACAACCCAGATGGAAATCCCAGGGTGAGATGACAATATGTAGTTAAAGGAGACTACCCTGATAATTTAAATAAGATTCCCCTAAGAAGGTATTCTCCCCCGACCTACCCTGTGGGAGAATATCTGTTCTAGATACTCACATTTTTATGTGTTCCCTGTATAATCAGATCAGATGGACTAGTTGGGATGGTTATATGATTTGTATCCAAACCTTTCAGAAGTATGTATCTCATTTAAAAAAAATATGTTTAAGGATACAAAATGCTATTGTGTCTTGTCCCCAAGTAATTCTTAATATACCTTTAGTGTACTGTTTTATTTACTTCTTTAACTGTGAAAACTGATATTGTTAACTAGTTTCAAGTTAAGGTTGTACTTTAGGATATTAGCCAGGGATTAAAGAGACTTTATAAACTACCCCCTGCTTTTGTTGTTTGGTTACTGTGAGAAATTTCACTAAAAGCCCAGATAATTGGGCACTTCAGAGAAGATATATGATTAACAAAATTAATTCTATTTTTAAAAGATGCCTAAATCACCCATTCTTACCTTAGATGATGTTCTGAAGCAGTCTAATCATTTCTAAGAATTTGTTTTGTCAGTTTTGGTCAATGTTGAACTAGTTAATCCCTCTACCATTACAACTTCTTGTTTCCTCAGAAATGTGTTGATGTCAGTGACAATGTCTTATTCAGCTTTATGTTTTACTATCTGGTACAGAGTAGATGTTCATAAATGTTTGTTGAGTAAACAGGTGAATAAACAATGGAACCGGAAGTAAAGACCAGAAGCTCTTGGGGCAATTTGAGTCCTTGTTCCTGTCCAGCAAAACAAACATGTGTCCCAGCATTTTCAAACTTTTAACCTGGGAGCCTCACTACAGCTGACTTGCCTGGGGTTACAGTGCCCATTCCTGAGTCTAGTCAGTGTCCTCCTGACCCAATCTCTGGGTCCAGAGAAGTGAAGTCAGCTTCGAAACCACATGGATTCCCCCCAAAAAAGGGAAGAAAGGGAACATGTATGTTGGTGAGGTAACCACTATATGAGCATTATCATACTTGAGTCTGTGGTTTTGAGCACAGTCTTGAATCACAGTTGTGGATATGAGATCCTTCAAAAATTATATTTGTGTTGAGTTAGACTACAGGTAGCTTTTAAAATGATGTTAAATATTGTTCTTAAAGATTACACTTTAGAATTGATCGAAAGGTTTTAAAACCAACACAAGTAAATTATTTACTTTAAAGAAAATTCTGTATATTAAAATTTAAAAAGATAAGTTTCTGTAAGGGTTTAGAAAAAACTTTGCAACAATTGAGATAGAGTAAAAAGAAATTAGAGTACTATCACTATGGCAGTATTGCCTTTAGTGACCTGGAATTCTGTGTCCAACACAATTGTGTATGGCATCTCTTCTAGAAAGAATGGTCTTGGTTGAATTCAGTCTCCTTAGAGTTTTTATTCCATTCGTTAGATTCTTAAAGATTAGACTGATCAGGCAGTTCAGATTCTCATATTTGTACATTGAAATTTTCAGAGAAACAGAAATCCATCAGTCTTTAGACACTGTCTAGAATTGAGTTTGATGTTAAGTGGTTTGGAAAAATCCTTAGTCTAGTGTGTTGTGTTCAAAGTAAATGGATGATGCTAGCACTTATGGAGGTTGTCCAGACCCCTGGTTATGTGTGGAACCCTGGTTCCCAGTTGTTCAAAAAGGTAAGGTCACTGCCTAAAGAAGATAGCACTGGCTTCTAGGAACCTATAGAAAGGTAGAACTGAAAGTTAGAAAAATATTCTCTGGAATGGGATTTGTGTACTCCTTAAAATGCAATTACAGGCCAGGGATGGCCTTATAATCTCAGCCTGCCTATAATTTCAGCACTTGGGAAGCTGAGGCAGGAAGATTGCTACAAGTTCAAGGCCAGGCTGGGCTGCATAATGAGTTCAGGACCAGCTTGAACTCTACATGGTGAGACCCTGTCTCAAAACAAATAAAGCAATTACTGTTCATCAAATTATTGATGAACTGCTGATAGCCCAGTTTGAACTCATCATCTCTTGATTGTTTTGCTTTCATAAAACAGTTCTTTTTTTTTTTTTTTTTTCTAAGTTTGCAGCCCTTTCCCAAACATCCTGTGTGGCTTAGGGGATTCCTTTGCCAATACTACAGATAGAGCTTGATTAGTAAACCAGTTAAAACCTCTAGACTGCTTGCCAATTGATTCATGAAGGGACATGTAAAACGGATAAATGGATTTGGAGGAGTTCCCATTGGCCAAATCTAACAAAATCTAAATCTCAAGAATTACATAGTATTACTGAATTAAAAAAAAAAAAATCCAAGTCCATAGGCATTCTAAAGAAAAAAATGAATGGGAGGTAGTGCTAGAACTCTTTCTAAAAGAAAAATATCATGTTGTAACAATTGGTTCAGACCTTTTTACCATTGAATATAAAACTGTTGTTAAATGTAACATTCAAGTGATTGATTTTTGTTTGAGGGTACTGGAGTGAACTCAGGCCCCTCACACTGCTACATTCCATTCCCAAGTGTTTTTAAAATTTTTTGAGACATAGTCTCACTAAATTGCTCCGGTAAACTGGACCAGAGTTTGCAATCCCTCTGGCTCAGCCTCCCAGCCACCTGCTGAGTGTGGTGTGTATATAGGTGTGTATCATGAGGCTCATCTAATGTTCACATTCTTAAAGTATCATAGAAAGGAGAAATGGTACTTACTTCTGTGTGGATAAATGCAATGAGTGTGATCTAAACCAGGTGGCCACAATCAGTGTCACCAATAATGGAACAGTCGATAGTGCATTCTTCCCTAGCCATGGAGGCCATTGGATATAGAATTTGCATTATTCTTGCCAAAATACTTAAATTGAATTGAATCATGAGGAAATAAGACAAATTGGGATCGTGGGAGGTTTTTGTTTGCTTTGTTTTTTGTGGTACCAGAGATCACACTTGGGACCTTGAGCTTGCCAGGTAGGCGCTTATTCTGCTGAGCTATCTTCCCAGACCTGGATTGTGAAGGTTTTTTTTTTTTCTTTTCTGTATTTTGGGGAGGGGTCTGCAGGGTCTACAGAGTCTCAATGAGCTGGGATTACAGACATGGCGCTACCATGCCCAGTCTCAATCACCATCTCAGCATGCCCTGGCCGGGGCTGGGGGTGTGTGCCCTGCATGGCAGGCCTGGGGATTAAATCCCTGGCTCCAGTGCCTGTTTGCAGGGGCTTTCATCTGCTGAGCTATAAGGCCAGCCCTTTGTGGGGTATTAAATGAAATCACTGACCTGAATTTCCAAAACTTACTCTGCTAAAAACAAATATAGATTAATTTAACAAAAGGCATAACAACTAAGTACAACTCATAATCTGCTTGAATGCTGGATTTTAAAAAAAATCTAAAAGACATTTTGGGAATAAACATGTAAATTTAATATGGACTTCTGGTACTTACTATATCAATGCTAGCTTTCCCAAGTAACCTGAAAACTTTGTGGAAAATGTCCATATTTTCAAAAAGTACATGCTAAAGTATTGAAGATTGGAATGTCCTGGTATCACAACTTTTCAGATGGCTTAGAAAAAAATTAACAAAGAAATAAAGAAAATGGGATAAAATATTAACTAGGTAAATGTAGGTAATAAATATATGGGAAAATGGAATACTATTTTGCCTTTTTATAGGTATGATATTTTTCAAAGAAAGAAGGAAAATATACACACCAGAGGATGAATAAAAATAAACAACATGCTATTTTGCATATGGTACAGTAGTGTTTTAGTCAGTGATAGACCATATATGTACTCGTAGTCTCATAAGAGTTCTGCATAATGTAGTTGAAAAATTCCCACCACTTAGTGTTGTTGTAGATATGCTGTCATAGTATAACACAGTCCTCACTGTTTGTGACATTACTAGTCCAATTTACTGCACTGCCTGTTGTGTAAAATATACACTAAGGTACAGTACCTTAGTTGAAAATGCTAGTAAATGACTATTGTGGCTTATGTATTAGCTGTACTACTTTATCATTGTTTTGGAAGATATTCCTTATAAATGGTTTGTATAAAACTATGTGTAGTACCTCTGCAGCAGGCTCATACATCTTGTGTTTATCATGTCTCTTGATTGTATCTTAAGAATCCACATCAAGTGACTATAAGCTCTATAAGTACATTCAGTGGTTTTCAGACAGTAGTGAAATTGACTTAAGGATGCATGTCTCAGAACACACTCCTGTGGAGTGACCCATGATGCTAGAATTAATATGAGTGTAAAGTTAACACAAGTAAAGTTATTTAATTGATTTTATAAATGGAGCAAAACATTAATCAGAGTCTCTTTTAAAAAATCATACCTAAAATAAGATTCTAAAAAGGGATCTTGAAAGCTTAATAGAGGACTGAATTTCTGAAGGTATAATATCCAAATACTGACATTTAAAAAAAGTAGAGAGTATAGCTAATTAGAACCAACTTGTCATGGCTTGCAGAGTCAGAGAGTGTCCCAAGACTCAGTATTACAAAGGAAATCTGAGACATAGCCAAGTCCAAGCAAGGTCAACCTCAGATAGAAACGTTCTCAGAGAGAGCTGCAAAATAATCAAATTGGAACCAAACTACACAGAATCATTGTAGAATACTAGAAGGATGGTGTTCTCTGTAAAGTACATTATAATTAAATACTCCTAGTTAATTTTATTTATTATCTGTCTTCCTTTTAAAAGAGATTTAAAAGCAAAGCTTGGTGACACACACCTGTAGTCCCAGCATTCTGAGAGGCTGTGGTATGAAAATTAGAAATTCAAGTCAGGCCTGGGCAATTTAGCCCTGTGAGACTGTCTCAAAAAATAGAAGGTCTGGGAATGCAGCTCTGTATGAAGATCCTATGATCAGTACCCAATACTGTAAAAAAAAAAAAAAGTAAAAAAAAAAATGAGAAAGGAAAGCAAAGTGAGGGAAGGAGAGAGAGGGGGGGAGAGAGAGAGAGGGAGAGGG
>NDGN011451413.1:0-10447 GCA_002564285.1 Tympanoctomys barrerae
CTTAAAGCTTCAAGTCCTTCTTATTCTGTAGGATCCATTCCATAAAGTAACCTAGAATTTAAAACAATCTATGTTACATATATGTGATGCCATGTATATCCAATTATGGCAAAAACCAAACCAAACAAAACCTTCTAGCACATCAGCAGCACTGAAGACTCACATGCACTGAATGCTCTGGAGCCCGGGAGGGGCAGCAGGCGTCTGCAGAATGCCAATCTGCTTTTGCCAACTTTTATGTTGTCTACGGAATGTACTATGCTACCGTTAATGAGTGACACCCTATGATTTTATTAGGTAAAGTTTGGCCAGACTTCAGCTTTCTTTATTATAAAGTTAACATTTAGGCTATTTTAGCATGAATGTAAGACAGAAGAAAAATGGATTGTAAAATAATGGAGTTTGAAAAACACACTCACAGAATGTAGGAAAATGCTCCACCATAAAAATATTGTTCTTTCTCAATATCCAGGGGTGGCTGCTTCCGGGACCACAGCAGATATTAAAATCTGAAGACAATCTTTTATATAAAATGGCCCAGTAATTACAGAGGATCTACGTACTTCTTTTGTGATACTTTAAATCAACTATAAATTTCTTTTTTAACTACACTTACTATGTCATATCTAATACAATGCAAATACTATAGAAATAGTTGTTATATTGTGTTATTTTAGGAATAATCACAAAAAGAAAAAAAACTGCGTTTTTACACAGATGAGACTCTTTTCCTCAAATATTTTAGTCCCAACTTCTCTGAATGCAGAATTACTGAGCACTGACTGTACATCAAGCTCAAAAGTGGAGAACTTCATCTGGCACTTCCCCTTCATGTAAAACTAAGAGACTTCTCCAATTTAAATGGTAAGGTTAAAATCTTTCAAAAGAGTAACAGATAGATATTAAATAGTTCTAACAGAATTATTGGAATCTTACAGAAATTTACTTCATCAATAAAAATGAAATGACTTTATTTAAAAAATGCTAAATGACTTTCTCCTAGAACAATCTGACTTACTCTAATCTTCATCATTCATTATTTTGTCACATCCATTACTGAGAATCTGAGGACAATGTAAATGCCACTTCCCCTCTCTTTAAGATTATAAGTACACACAAAAGCTTCCCTAAAATCCCAGTAAGTTCATGCTGCTTCACCAAAGCCAAGTTAAGAATCTTGGCTCCCTAGGAACTGCGGTTACCTGCCCAGGGCACTCCTGTTAGCAGCCTGGCCAGTGGGGCCAAGGTCGTGGCTTTGTATTCAGCACTTGCCAAAGTCCTTGGTTAGGTCGCTACAGACCACACCTCCTCTTTGGGAACGCTGAGAAATGCTTCCTCAACGTGAAGATGGCATGCACACTTCTGTGTCTAAAAATTATCACTTTAATTCCAAGTACACCTCCATGTCTTCCAGGAAGTCTTTGAGGGAGTATGCTGGTTCTTGGGGTGGTGTCAGTTAAAAGTGTAAAACTGCTGTGGGCTATTGCTAAGGTGGGTGAAAGGTAGTATTTAGCTGTTAGCGGCTAAAAACAATTTTGACTTAAATGTTGGGCTACAAAAGTAAGAGGTCAGAATTATCAGAGAATGTGAATTAGACTGATTTCCTGATTAGGAAAAATAACCAACCAATACTGTACCTAAAAGTTTTTAGGCAGAACAACAAGCGTCCTATAGATTCTCATTTTCTTTATAGTTTACCTTTTATGTGGACGGGGACAGAGTAAAAAGCTGTGGATGTCAGCATCACCTGCCTGAATCCCTTTTTCAAATCCACTTTGCTGATTTCCCTGAGGAAGAAGCAACTGTTAAAATTTTCACAGGTGCTTTTGAGAATTTCCAGTGTTTTGATTTTGGCTGGAAAGTTTTTTAAAGGTAGAAGAACTGAAAATATTTTAATTATTTCTTTTTTTGATGGGCGATACTCTACTCTTACGAGAAGTGAAAGCATATTGGCTTTCCAGAGATATGCAACAAAGAACATGTCCCAAGGGAGATGGGCACTTTGAGGTGTTCCAGGACTGAATTCCTCAAGGGAATCTACGAAAAGAAGCTGGATTTCTCTTCCCTTCATCCTGCAGTCAAACAATGCACAGACATAATTCCTGGGTATACAGAAGATTCAGTTAAGAGGAAACCGGTTAAACAAAATCTTCTCCTAACAAAGAAATAGTTGTTTACAGGAAGAAAGAGACTTTTTAACAATCTGTCTACATAATTAAAACTTGTTCCAGAAGAGAAAGGATAGAAGGAAACTCGTAAATCAGAATGGAGCCGCAGACCTGTGAGAACAGTGGCTGTAGGAGCCAGAAGTACTCCTTGGGGGTTGGTGGAGGAAAATTATTACCTTCGCTATGGAGAAAAGATTAAGGAGTTGCCCTGTCTTTCTGTGAGAGATGCTGGTATACCCTGACATATCCTCCTGGGTGAGAAAGCAGGAGAAAAGCCATAATTGTTATTATGGCAGATGTGAGTGGGATTGAGTGATTAAAGCCACAAGGCAGAAAGGCAATCTGGTGTAAAACGTAGAGATACTTTTGATTTTCTCCCATTTCAGCCCATTAACCCAAAGTTGGCTTGGGAAACGGCTCTCATTAAACAAAGGTGAGGCAGTAGGGGCAGCCGTATTGCTTTAAGCAAACCTGAAGGTCAGCTGTGATGGGAAAACACACCTCTCTGGAGAGCATATGTCTACCTCCAAGCCTGCAGAAAAGTGCAGACTACTGGAGATTGAAATTACCTGGTATAATGCTCTTTTATGTACAAGCATTATACAACACTTCTACGCCAAAGGCTCCCTGTATTTTGTACAGCCCCTTCCTCTTCCCACTCATGGACACAGATCCTTGAACCTAAGCAGCACTTAATAACTTGTTGTACTGAACTTGGAGCTCCAATAGCATAATACCGATAACCAATGAGCAAATTTTATAATTGTAGTTGTAAAGCAGTAGTCCTGACCTCCAAATGGAGAAGTAGGGAATGCTAAAATACTGAAAGCTAGGGCCCACATTTCTTTGTTAAAAATGCATTTATTGTACTTCCATAGCTTATTGATTTACTGTGCAAAATTATGAAAAGAAATACAAAGATAATTGCTTCATTATCTTTTTTCCAACACTTTAAAGCACTTTATGTATTTGTTTAAATAGCCATGGTTAGCAATAGAAGTTTCTTGGAATTTATGTGTAGTGATAAATTACTAGCTAGGAGCAATAAATATAAAAGGAAATCAGCAGTTGCTTAGTTTGGCAGAAGTTTATCATTGTGCATGGTGGGATTTGGAGGAAGGTTGGTTTGGACCAAGCGATGCAGGCAGTCAGGTAGAAGCCAGCCAGAGTGTGCCCAGTCATGAGACTCCACTCTTCATGTTCAGGTGGTCTTGGGCCATCAGGGACTCTCGCTCTCTCACAGCAGCTGCATCCTTCCCATCCTCTAATGAACTTGAGACCATCATTGATGAAGTCTAATAGCTAACCATAGCTTTCAGCCTCCCCAGCGCTGGGAATACAGGCACGCGCCATCATATCAGGACTCTGGCCAGCTCAACTTGTCCTGGGGGCAGGGCTGGTGTGGTGTGTGGTGCCAGGGGTCAAACCATGGTCTCTTCGCTTGCCTAAGCTTGCCAAAGCAGGTGCTTTAGTCCACTGAGCTATCTCGCTAGCCCTATATTCTCAGTTCCACTGATTTCCTGTTTATATCACTTCCCTAATTTTGAGCTGACGTGTAATTCCTTAAGTATTTTGAACAATATCGTTCACCTAAAGACCCATGACAAAACCTTCCTCTATATGACATTTCTCTTCCCTTCCTTCTTCCTTGTCTTAGTGACTTTTTTCATTACTGAGACAATACCTGCCACCACAAAGTAAAAGATGAGAGGGTGGTTTTAACTTATGATTGCAGTCCCCAGTAAGATAGACCGAAGGCAGGGATGACACGGTGGAAGAAAGTTACTTAGGTTATGGAAGTCAGGAAGCAGAGAGAAAAAAGGGAAAACCTGGGAACAAGAATATATTCTCTCAGAACACATCTCCAGGAGCCAGCCCCAGCAGCTCTCATCTTCTGTTTCCTAACAGCACATTCAGCTTCAGCCACTGAGCTCATGAGGGCATGAATCCATGGATGAGTACAATGCCCATGACCCAACCACCTTCCCAAAGTCTGACTTAAGCTTGAGGCTTTGGGGGACAGTCGAGAACTAAACCTTAATGTTCTTTCTTCTTCTCTTCCTTTATCTTTCTCTCTATTCTTTCTTCCATTTTTCCTACTTTTTTCTTCATTATTGTGTGGTTGTTTCACTATAGAGAAGTTTTAAATAGATTTTTATCATCCTCTGGTCTTTTTATCATCTAGGTCTTGAAAGGGAATATACAAAATACTCAAATTCACAATGCTGTGGAGAGCTTAACAGATGGATATTTGCAAAGACATCCTCAGCATTTTGAGAAGCCAACCAAAAAGGGAACAAGTTCCCAAGGGTAAGTAACCGAAACAAGTCCTAGCTGGGGAGATTTTATTTTTTTAACAAAGTACTTTTCCTGGAATTTGGGGAGGGTGGCAGAAAGGCATGGGGTGGCCAGTAGCAACTGTAGTCCTCAAAGAGAAGAGGGAGGACACTACAGGGATCCAGGAAGGGAATCCTGTGTCCTTCTGTCCCTAGCTCTCTTGCCAGTGAGTTAAGTCCAATGTTATGGTTGATATATTGAGTCAACTAGATAAGTTAGGTTAAGTGACTCAGCAGGGGGAAGGATTCTCACTTTTAAACATCCATGTACTGTACAAAAGGAGGGCTGGGAGTCAGTGTGAGTGCTACACCCACCCTGGGTGGGGTAACCTTACAAGGAAGGAGAAGAGGCTCCCTCTTCCCCCTTTTGCTCTTGTTGGTTAGCTGTCCTCTGACACCTTGAACTTACCACCCTGCCTTGGAGCAAGCTGATTACGGATTGAAACCTCCACAAACTGTGAGCTAAATGACCTTTCCTTCCTTAATTTTGGGTATTGGGTATTTTGTCTCAGCGAAGAGAGAAAAGTAACTAAGATAGCCAAGTAAAGGCCAGAGAACCAGGAACCCTTTCATGCACCTCATTCTAAGAGCCTCACAGGTCACATGGGACAGCAGAAAATGAACAGGAATAAGACTGCTTTTTGTGCTTCGTGAATTTTGTGAGATAAGGTGCCATATATTTCATATCTTCAAATCATAGAATTATTCTGCTATATTTCATTCCAAAAATTTGAAAGTTCTTTTCATATTGAACGCTTGACTCTAAGCTGCACATTATAAGCTACCCATTCCTATGTTTAACATGCATCCAACTCTGTTTATTGAATTTTATTTTACTTCTCATTTTAATGATGACTTTTTAATATATTAAATTCCTGTGTATGTATAGTTGTACAGTGTTCTGTGCATCTGACTCAATATTATGTTACTTTTTTAAAGTCAACCTCAGAAAATTCCATTTTCCATACACTTACCATTTTTAGTTAACTTTCAAAATCATAAGCACAAATTGTTAATATGAAATTTCTAATTATAGCAATATCTACAACATCTATAGTTACTGTATCATACAGTCTTTTTAAATATTAGAATTTTGTGCCTTTTTTCTTATTTTCTTTGATCTGTTTTTTAGAGTTTGTTCTGTTTTATTTAAAAGTATACAGTATTGCCTTAGCTACTTTTCTCATTGCTGAGAAAAAGAAACCCTGATGTCCAAAGTTAAGGGAGGAAAGGGTTAGCTCACAGCTTGTGAAGGTTCCAGTCCAGGCTCAGGTGGCTCCAAGGTGCAAGGGCATATGGCAGAGGGCAGCAGCTAATGGCAACAAAAAACAGCAAAAGCATCAAGAGCAAAAAGGAAGGAGCAGCAGAAAACAAGTCTCTCTCCCCCCTTTTATTGTATGCAGGCTACCTGCTTCAGAGTGGGTGTAACACTCACATGCATAATCCTGCCATTGGACCATGAATCAATCAAAAACTACAGAAGCCCGCAACACAACTACAAAATGAAAATGTATTAGGTTGAGGGAACAGTGTTGACAAATATGCTATGAATAGGTGGAAAATTCTGACTTTTTAGGAATATTTTAAAATTAAGTTTATTAGTACATTTTAGGTATAATGACCACATCAATCATGGGGAATTTATACCTACACATGATTTATCTTGATTGTTTTTTTTTCCCCTTTCCTTCCTCTCCATTCAATCTCTTTTCCCTCCCTATTTATAAAGGCATTGTTTCCATTTTTTCCTTCTTGCTTTTTTCTTATCCCTTCCATTCTTCCCCTTCCCCTCCCTACTTACCCTTCCCATTTGAACACTTCCTTCCTATTTCACAGTATCTGTTACACATTTTAGAGCATATCAGTTCCTAACACCAGAGACACTATGCAGTATTTACATGTGTCTCATGTATTTTACTTCAGAGTATGTTCTCAAAGTGCATCCGTTTACCTAGAAATGTTTCAAGATCATGTATTGTTTTGGCTGAGTAGTACTCTATTGTATAAAACAACCACATTTCCTTTATCCAACCAAAATTCATTGGTTGATGGATATATGAAATATTTTTGATATTTAGCTATCACAAACTCTGCTGCTATAAATATGGGTGTGAATATATTTCTATGGTATGATATTTTAAATTCTCTCAGGAAGATACCAAAAAGTGTAACAGCTGGGTAGCATGGGACCTCGAATCAGCTTGAGGAATCTACACATTGATTGCCATAGTGTTTGAACCAGTCTACACTTCCACCAAGAGTGGAGAAGTCTTCTTTTTATTACAGTTCTGTTAGCATTTGTTATTGGCTGAGTTTTTCATAATAGCCATTTTCTCTGGAGATGGAATCTCCGCATTATATTAATTGTCACTTTTCTCATGCCTGATATTGAATATTTTTCATACATTTAGTTGCTGTTTTTATTTCTTTATCTGAGAAATGTCTACTTATTTCCAATGCTCATTTTGGATTAGGTCTTTAAATTTGTGGGGTCTGATTTTTTTTGAGTTCTTCATATATTCTACATAGTAGTCCTTTGAGGAAGAGTTGGCAAAAATGTTTTTGTACTCTTCAGGTTGTCTTTTCATTGTTGCTAGTTTCTTTTGCTATGCAAATCTTTTCAAGAAAATGAGATTCCAGTTGTTGATTTTTTGAAATAGTCCCTGTGCAACTGAGGTTTTTATTCACAAAGTCTTTGCCTATACAGTATGTTCAGTAGTTCTACTTATTCTATCTTCCAGAAGATTTTGAATTTATGATCATTTAATATTTAGATCTTAGATTCAGTTCAATTTTAGTTTAGTGCATGGAAAGAGGTATGTGTCTAGTTTTAATCTTCAGCCTGTGGAAAGTAAGTTTTTCCAGCACCATCTACTGAAGAGACTGTATGTCTTCCAATGAATGTGTTTGGCTCTTTGTCAAAGATAAGGTAATTGAATATATCTGGAGTTGTTTCTGTATCTTCTAATCTGTTCCACTGATCCTCAGGTCTATTTTGTTGTTATTTGTTTTTTACTGTACCATGCTGTTTTTGTCACACCAGCTTTGTTTTACACTTTCAAGTCAGGGATTGTGATGCCTCTTCTTTGTCTTTGTTGCCTAGAGCTACTTTTGCTATTCTAGGTTTCTTTCAGTTCTAAATAAATTTTAGGAGTATTTTCTATAATTCTGTGAGATATGATGTTGGAATTTTGATTGGAACTGCTTTAAATCTGTACCGTAATTTTTGGAGGATGGCCATTGTTACTATATTGGTTCTTCCCACTGAAGAACAAGTGGTATCTCCATTTTCTGAACTTTCTTCAATCTCCTTTTTCAGACTACTGTAGTTTTAATATAGAGATCTTTTACTTCCTTGATTATATTGATTCGAAGGTGTTTCATTTTTTTGTGGATGCTATAATGAAAGGTACTACTTCCCTAATGTCTCTCTTAGTTGTTACTCATGCATAGAAAATTATTGATTTTTGAGCATTGACTTTGTATCCTACTACAATAAATTTGATTATTAAATCTAGAATTCTATTGGTGGAGTTTTGTAGTCTTTTATGTAAAGATATCATCTGCAAATGATAATTTCACTTCATTGTTTCTCATCCTTATTCTTTTTTTCCCTAATTGCTCTGCTAATGTTTCCAGAACTATATCGAATAAGAGCTGTAATAGTGAATATCCTTGTCTTGTTCCTGATCTTAGAGTGAAATACTTCAATTTTTGTTCTTTTTATATGATGTTGGACATTGGTTTTTCATAAATGACTTTTATCAGATTGAGACAGAGACCATTTATTCCAACATTTTATGGTTTTTTTAAATCATGAATGGGTGTTGGACTTTGTCAACCTCTTTTTCTGTATCTATTAATATGATATTTTCTGCCTTGACTCTGTTAATATGCATTTATTGATTTGCATATGTTGAACCATCCATACATCTCAGGGAGGATCCTTTTAGGTCAGGGTGTATACTCATCTGGACATTGCTGCATTCTGTTTTCCACTATCTTTTTAAGAATTTTTGCATCCATGTTCATTAGGGAGATTAGTCTGTAGTTTTCTTTTCTGGTTGTATTTTTCACTGGTTTTGGCCACATTGTCTTCTCTTCCAATGTTAATATTTTGAGACATAGCAGCATTACCTCTTTTTAAAATTTCTTGTAGAATTCAGAAGTGAATCCATGATGACCTAGACTATTCTTTGTTGGTGGGGTTTTAATTCATCTTCAATTTCATTGATGACATTGATTTAAAATTTTTATATATTCTTATATAAAATTCAGTTTTGGTAATTAATATGCATCTAAGAATCCATTTTTTGTGCACTGTCCATCTTATTAGCTTACAGATTCTCAAAGTAGTTATGGATTGCTTCTGTAGAAATCCAGTAGTCTGGATTTCTGTCTCTGTTGTGATTTCATTCTTTTCATTCCTAATTGCATAGATTTAAGTCTTTTCTTTGTTTTTTTTTTTTTAATTTTGTAATGTTGGCTAAGAGTTTGTCACTTTAATTTAACTTTTTGAAGAACCAGCTCTTCAATTCATTGATTCTTTGTATTGCTTTCTTAGTTTACAGTGAATTAATTTTTGGTCTGATCTTATAATTTCATCCCTCATATGAGTGTAGGTTTAATGAGCCATTCTTTTTCTACAAGCTTGGGTTCAACATTAAGTTGTCCACTTGAACTTCCTCTATTTTCCTGATATGGAAATTGACTGCTATAAATTTCTACAACAGGACTGTTTCATTGTGCCCCATAAGTTCTCATATGTTGTATCAGCATTATCATTTAATTGTAGAAACTGCCTGATTTCTTCTTCAATTTCACTTGTAACCCACTGGTTGTTCAAGAAGGTGTTATTTAATTTCCATGTGTTTATGAAGTTCTTTAGGCTTCTTGTCATTGATTTCCAATTTCACTGAACTATGGTCTGATAATATATATGGGACAACTTCAATTCCTTTGCATTTACTTAAGCATGTTGTATGAGCTGGCATGTGGTTGATTTTGGAGGGTGCCATGTGCAGCTGAGAACAATGTATATTCTAATGTAGCATAGAATATTCCATTGGTATCTACAAAGCCAATTTGTTTAAAAGTTTGGTTCTGTTCTAATATTTCACTGTTAATTTTTGTCCAGTTGATCTATGCATGACACTGTGTTATTGAGGTCCCCCATTATAATTGCATTAGTGCTTATTTTATTTTTCATGTACATTAATATTTGTTTTACATAGTTGGGTGCACTTGTTTAGTGCATATATTTATGATGGTTATCTTTTCCTCTTGAAGAGCTCCATTTCCAACAATATTGTTAACTATTTTGTCTCTCTTAATCTGTCTTGGCCTGAAATCCACTTTTCTGTAAGTAGAAGAGCTACCCCTGCTTTTTTCTGGGTTCTCTCACATACTGTTTTTCATCCTTTGAATTTCAGTTTCAAGTAAATATGTTTCTCATATGTACCATATTTGTATTTTTATTAAATTTAATTTTATTGAAAATACTTCTTGATCCATCCTGACAGTCTGTTTATTTTTTCTTCTTTTTGGACTGGTGAATTGAGACCATGAACATTGATGGTTAAAACTGATATATAAATCAGTTTTAACTGATATATAAATTTATCCTTGTGAAGCTATTCTTGTGTTGTTGGTTCCCTTTTCTCTCCCTCTGTTTAACTATTTGCCTTGTCTAGTAGACTCATCCTGTTAGGCCTCATGGAGTTATAGTCCTTGTTGTATTTTTCTGGAATGTCTTTCAGAAAATTCTTCAGTCCTGTTTGGATGGTCATGAATTTCTTCATATATTCCTTGTCATGGAAGTATCTTATTTCTCCAACAGTTCTGAAATATAGTTTTGTGGGATACATCATCAATCTGAGTTGGACATTGTTTTCTGTTAGAGCTTAAAATACTTCACTCCAAACTCTCCTTTACTTCAGGGTT
>NDGN011451426.1:0-23031 GCA_002564285.1 Tympanoctomys barrerae
GTGGATCACTATGAGTCCGATCTAGTAGTGAGACCCTGAACACCCTGTAGACCGATCCCTAAAATACACAAAAATGACCCTATACCAATTAAACAAATCTTTAAAAAAATTAAATGTGAACTTAGACAAAGAATGCAAAGGTTTCCAGCAAATAAAGTCATCTCATTGACACTGCAGCTAATATAGGCTTTTCCTCATCCATTGTAACAATTTTTCAAGAGCACATGACTAACCATGGGGCTGCATAGTGGGCAGAGGAGAGCACAGTTTTCAGGTGGGTGAGAATACAGGGAAACAATTATCAACATCAATAGCACCTGCAGGGTCACTAAAAGTTCCCCCTATTTCCTTAAGAAACATTCATAATCCTCTTAAACATGCCTATCCGAGTCGGAATCCTAGTAATCTACTCTCTGGATTACACACTTTAATCATAAGCATTTTTTCTTAAAAGTTAGTCTATAGCAGAGTATATCTGAAGGAATATAGTCCGTACCCAGAGAGCATGGTTAAAGCTGTGTATCATGCTGAACACCATGTATGCTAGGTTTTATCCTATACATATGTCCTCTTAAAAATGAAGCACAGTAAAAAAAGAACAATAGCAAAAAAAACCAGCACAATTACAACAATGTGCTGTCATAATGTTACATGAATATGATTGCTCTCTTTCAAAGCATCATAGTGTAATAGTGTCCCTGCCTTGTGTGTGACCTGAGAGGTTACAATGACTCCATGCACTGCTGAAGTGAAGAGAATAGCGTGTGATCAGATGTAACATTAGCCCACGACATGAAGTTCACGTGAACCCTGAAATCATGAAAATCAATCGGATAGCCAAGGAGGCCACTAGACAACTAATGGGTGGGCGTGCATACAATGTGAACACTCATAGGGAGTATTCGAGCCCTGGGAAGGATAGAGCTGGACAACATGAGATTTCACAGGTGATCCGAATGATGTGTAAATTCAAACTTATGACTTGATTATTTATGCAATTTTCCACATAATATACTTTAATCTTAGTTGATAGCAGGGGCCTGGATGCACAGGCACTGACAATGTTAGTTTCTTGGGGCTGCTGGCACAAAAAGGGACAAGCAAGCTGGAAAGGCCAGAAGTCCTACCCCATACTTTAGGAAGCTAGGCATGCAAACCTAAGGTGATGGTAGACCCATGCTCTCTGTAAAGCCTGACTGTGTGTCTTTGTATCATTTTATAAGGACAATAGTCATTGTATTAAGCATCCACCTTAATTGTTTAAGATGCCATTATAACTTAACTTATTATGTCTATAATGACTCCTGTACCAAAATAAGGATGTATTCTGAGGGAGGGAGGAAGAGGTGAGACTTCAACGTGTCTTTTTAGAACACAAAATTAAATCGATGACAGGTGGGTAATCATTTTAAAATATAGTCCCCAAGCAATGAAAGCAAAATCAACAGACACCATAAAATTCTGGTACATTTCACTTAAGAATATATTTCTCTCTATTTGAGAGCTGATAAGAATAAAATTCTCCTTATAAAAATCCATAACTTCATGATTCATTGAGAGATAGATGTATCATGGATAATGGTCTCTCTCTCGCTCTCTCTCTCTCTCTCTCTCTCTCTCTCTCTCTCTCTCCCTCTCCCCCCTTCAACCGCCCTCCCTTCATGGACCTCACTCCAATAAAACTTCTGCATTGCTCATTGACATAAAACACAGTAAGAATTATGAAGCTTAGTTTTCTCATACTCCTGTAGCACTGAAAAAGAACAGGTTTTCTTTAATCTGCTAAAAACTCTGAACTGACAATCTTGGATAGATTCCATTTCTACCTCGAATATTAGCTTCCAGGAAGCCTCAGTAATCTTGCAAGAAAGAGACATAAAAGGTAATATTAGAAATATGCAAGGAGAAGAAAATGAAGATGTAATGAGATAAAAAATAAGAAGATGGAGGAAAAGTACACAAAAAAGTATTTGTCAGTATGTGAAATCCTTGTTAAAATGTGAGAAGGAAAATGTCAGAATGAACAAGTCTATGTATCAATTTACTATTTATTTATTAAAGTTAAGAAGCGCAAGAATCTTTATGTCATTCAAACTTAAAATATAATTTCAATTCCATTACTACTGTACTACTGATCCACTATGGCATTTTAGTGCCTTATAAAATTCCAGAGCTAAAAGAATCTTTTGATGTAAAAATGGAAGAAATGAACATTTAGCAAAGTAGGTAGGTATGGTTTCAGAAGTGCATACTCTTTATACCAGTTACTAATTGGCCTGTAGACAATATAACAATTAGTATACATTATCCATTTTTCTGTTACTAAGGCCATCAACCTGTGACTCAATACATCTTCATAAATTGCCTAGTTTCATGGCCAGTGATAATGTAAGAGGTAGACAGAGTAAAAAATAACAAGTAACAATTATATACTGAGCAAAGTGAGGAGGAGCAGAGTAAGCAGATGTCCAACAGGATTCCTTGTTTACTTGAACACCATGATAAGCCCTGGAAATTAGCTTGTGGCATGTGTGGGTGGCAGGGAAACTGGCAGGAAGGGCATCCTAACAATGGAAAGAATATCAAAGAATTAGAAGTGAGTCAAGTGTGCTTTTCAAGACTTCAACTCAATACACAATGAAAAGATGTATAAAGACAAACCAACACATGCTATCAATGCTGCTAGGAAGTAATGGTGCATGAAGAACATATCTGTGTGCTGATCCATATGTCAAGAATGGGACTGAATCCTGAGGCCCAGAGGTTCCACTGAATAGAGAAGGCAATTTTTAGCACTATGCCTTAAGGACATTTTTTTTCTGACAGTATTTGTTCAAATCTGGAAAGAGTAACTAATTTGAGTTGGATGGATCTCGCTTGTTGCTTAGCATTCATGGCCGCCCATGTCAGCGCATGTACTTTTGGACTCAGATTGTTCTTTGGTACCCGGATGTGCATGCCTGGCCTCTTTCTTCCACTCCCCAGGAATCAGCTATCAATTCAGTTCGCTTCTCTGATCCAAGAATTTTCACTCATTAGTAGTATTTACTAATTGCTTACCAAAAATTCTTCTTGGAGTTCTGTTTGAAATATCATGGAGTATGAGCAAAATTGTTGCTCCAATGTCAACTTCCATTGCCTTGAGCCAGGGACTTCAATTTGTTGTGAAACAGCTCTATTCATTTCATGTTGCATGCTCAGCAAATTGTTTGGTTTTAATTCACATGAAAGTGGCTTTCTGGGCACCGTGAACACATATGTTCATAGATCATTACAAACTATAAGTCTTTTAAAATCATATGCAATCTTGGGATGAGTGAAGAAGAATGGTGATGTCTTTAAGACAAAAACTATACTGTGATAATGGATTTGGTGGATATAATATTTTACATAGTACTACCATTATTTTTTGCACTAGACATGGTAGAAAATCTTTTATGATTATTTGTATAATTATATTTTTTGTTTATATTCTTAGAATATTCTGAGGGAAGGATGAGAGCATTTAGGGCAGAGTAGTTAAAATAGAGTAGTTAAAATTAGTGATATAGGTCCAGTGCACATGAAATTAAAGGCAAAGTATTAGCAAATAGGCATTATGAACTTTTAAATAACCACAACCAAAATGAATAATTGGAGCTCTTTAGATCAAAAGCAATTCATAAATTCTTGAAGCATGAAAAATAAAACTATGTATCTATCATTTATTTTTTGTTACCTTTGACAAGCTTTGAGCATTTCTTTAAAAGTGTAAAAAAGCATAATTAGAAGATTTCTTTTTAATGATCTAAAGGGAGCTTTAATACAAAATATCTGTCCATCACTCTGAAGCCAAAATGACAGCAAATTTGTTATTTGAAGTGGAAGTAATAACTTCTGATTTTTTTGACCATAGAGACTGAGTCAGGGCCTTATCACTCCTTGGGGAAGGCCAGGGTAGCTAAAGGGTGGGTTTGAGAAGGAAAGGGAAGCTCTACATCATCTGATATGGTATTGCCATCAAATCAATCCAAAGATGATGTGAAAATCACATCTAAGACATACAGAGCTGCTGTAGACAAAATACGTGAAGCCAATCTCTACAAGTCATTTTACAAAGCCCTCTGCAAAGCCAGTTGTGTAGGCTGTCAGTTTTTATGATTGCATCAATCTTCTGCTCTAAAAAGATATTTCTAAAGCCCACTAGGGACAATTCAATAAGTTCCAGTGGGCTCCAAACATAGACATACTTTATCCATAAAATAATTATAACTGGAAAAGACTATTATCATAATAGAAATTGTATTCCTGAAGGGAGACCTCATGCTTTTCAATTAAATCTCCCCTCCTTGGAAAACAAAACAAATTACAACTTTATAGAGAACTTCAAAATCTTAAGAACATTTTACTTTACCCTAAAAGTCGTGTTATGTGTAACTGCTCCTTCTACTTGTGATTATATTTGGAATTTACTTCTCTTAAAAGGACCTGTGGAACAGCTCCATTTATAGTTTTAAAAAGTAGACATGGCTAACAGCCAGGCATAGAATATTGTATTCTTTTGTCATCTTATAAAATCATTTCATAACCAAATGATAAGGGAATAACAATAGTTATTGCGCTAAGTATTCTTATCTTCAAAACAGTTACTCAAAGTATATATTCTTATATATTTGAATATGTAATGCACTATCTTTAATCTTAAAACAAAAATGTCTCAACCTGATTTAATTCAATGATGGATTACTAGGAGATGGAGGTATTCTCTGAGAAATATATTATTAGAAGATTTTGTTGTTGCATGTTCTTACACAAACCTAGGTAATACAACCTGCTCTACATTCAGGCTACGTGGCATATTGCCCACTTTATACTTGGCCTCTAGTTGACCAAGATGTGATTATGTGACATAAAAGTATAGCTGAGATAAACTCGACTTTCTTTTTTTTTTTTCTTTGACCTTCTCGAATAGAAATAAAAACCACTGAGAACAGCTGTCAAAGTGTTAGAAGTAATTTATAACAAGGGATTTCTGTGCAACATCAAGTTTACCAACCACACTGATCCTTCATTTATGAAAAACCTTTTATTTATTCATGTATTTTGTGTATGGTCTCACTACAGAGCTCAGACTCATAGTGATCCTCCTGTCCCAGCCTCCCCAGCACGGGGATTACTGGCGTGCACCACCACACCTGGTTTGGGTGGCTGACACAGAAGCATGCCATGCAGTACCAGGGTTCAGACCTGGGTCCTTGCATTTACCAGGCAAGTGATTAGACCACCGAGCTACCTCCCCAGCTTTTCTTTATATGACATACTTGCTCATATCTGGGATCCAAATGCGGTATTTGTGTGTTCAGACAAAATAGCCTAGGACCACCTAATTTTGACTGAAGAGAACTATTCCACCCTGATTGTTAATTAGCCAATAATACAGAGATCTGTGTGCCAATGAAACAGACTTATATCAGGCAATAAGAAATTCTGGGAAAGTAGAAACAGGACAAAATTGAAACTTAAGAGAAAAACTGAGCTAGACCTCAAAAACCGAGTTGTGCTCAATAGGTTATCCAAGCGCCAAAAAGTCCATTAAACTAGAATCTAGAAATTTAGCAGCAAGATCCTGATAGTTATCCCCGAAGTTCCCTGGGTCACAGTGAAGCCTGAGGTTAACACTTTCAGTATTTTTAGGTCCTTGGATCCCTTGCTTTGAATGAAATTCTCGTCGCTACCTCTGTATGTCAAACAGCGAAAGTCAATCTCCCCTGCTTGGAGCAGGGCAGGATATTGCTGCGGCGCCCCCCACCCACGCAGGCTACACTGGAACCATTGTGCACGGGGGTTTGTTCAGGGATGTGCTGAAGAACGCAAAGCTTAGATCTCTTTGCTCTAGGAAAATGCTCTCTGACCTGCATTGGCCCAGCTTCCACATTCTTATGAGTATCTTCCTAATCTTCACAGCTTTCTGCCTGCTTTAAGATGGTTGTGGGCCCCATAGTGACCAGAATTCTTTTTTTTTCTTTTCGATTCCCCTTTCAGTCCTAGCACAACCACTTCTTTTCTGTTTATAACCTCATGAATGAAGTTTCTTCTTTAAGTCAGAATATTTTGTTTTGCTTTTATTATTATTATTATTATTATTATTTTACTAAAGATAGCATGGGGAAAGGGGAAGAAGCAGCATGGTCTGGTAGTGTACAGTCTCTTATTAGCTATCTGTTGGGGGGGTAAAAAATCCAGGTAATAATACACAATTTTACCCTTTAGAAGAGGGTGAAGAGTCAGAAGGATTATAGTATTCCAGCTGTGCCTTTTCTTTGAGCAGTTTGTCAGAAGGAATACTATATTAGGAATAAGATTTAAGATAGTCCACTTCTTCCTTTCCTTTGAGCAACTTCTTTCCCTTTCGCAGTATCTACTGGTAAAAGAGGGAAAGGAGAAAAGAAGAAGAAAGGGAATAATACATCCAATATACACAGGATAGCTGGGATAATTTTACTCCTTGTTTCTGGTCTATTGAAAGACAGAAATGCTTTGGTTTTTCCTCTTTTTAATTTTCTGACCAATTTTGCATCCTCATAGCTGGTAATCTGAATAACTAATATGTAGACAACAATATGTGAAGTAACAACCATCACTGAGTTCCTATCATCTTGTTTAGTGAAATGCATTGTTTCTAATGCTTTTTAAATTATGTTTTATTTTCTTTTATAAAAAAGGCCAATGTCTGAAATATGTCCTACAGTGATTTGAATGACACAACTCATTGGTTATTAACAACAACAAACATTCTTTGCAAAATGTGAGGCACTATGAAAACGTTGAAAAAAATAGCAAAAATCAGAAATGATTTCCTAGAACCAAACATTCTATTTTCTTATTTTTGGCCTTGCTGGAGAAAAGCCCAAAGCTTCACGCATGCACACCAATGCTCCACTCATGAGCTACATAAGGGCTTTACTCCAGAGCTCCATCTCTGGCTCAAGTATCTTAAATTATGTTTCCTTCAGCCCCAAATCACCCACCACTAGGACACAAAAATCTCTACTATACCCAAAGGTAAGGATGTTAGAAATATCTGTACCATGTAGAAGCAAAATATCTTTCATGTCTTCATTTCTCCATTATATAATATGAACAGTTCTGATCCAAATTTCCCTAAAGAATAGGACCTAGCTGGGTTTTTTTTTAATTAAGAAGAATCATCCTAAGTATTTAATAGTTTATATCACATAGACAAATGATAGCAATGTTAAATAAATTTTATGCTTGATCTATCGGAAAGCAAAATAATACACAGTCATCATTTAATTTATCATCTGGCAAACATCCTAAATGATCTCTCTCTCTCTCTCTCTCTCTCTGTCTATCATGCATCAATATAATATATTTCAAGACAAAACTCAAAAAAGCAGAAGTATTTAATAACTAATTGTATATTTCATATCATTTTATACTTATAGAACTAATGGGTTAAGTTTTATTACCTTCGCCAAAGCTCTACTCTGTCCCTATTTATTTTTTCCAGTCATGTGTCTAACCGGCCTCACTGGACTATCTATGAACAAACAGGCTTCTAGCTCCAGCCATGGTATAGTGCTATAGTGGCTCTTCTCTGTGTTAGTCCCTCTTTCTGACAGACATTAGTGATATAGGACTGTAAACTGACAAACTCCACTTTGGAAGAAGTTAGAATCCAGAGAACAGTATTTTTCAACATTTTGTTTATTGTCAATTTTTTTTAAATTGGTAATACTCAACATTCACATTATAGCAGTATCATTTGATGCTTGAAAGTGCTAGTAAGATCCTGGCTACTGATGAGCTAACTCAGATTTTTTCTTCTGTAGTTCTGGGATAGAGTTTTCAACTTTGGATTTCTACAAGTCGGTAGAATTATTGGGCATTGCTGATAACGCCTTTTGTGAGCACACTTTAGGAGATACCAGGCTATTGAGACTGTACTACTCCTGTGAACTTAATGTTCATACATTTGTTAGACTTGGGCAGAGATTTGCTTGACTATACAAAGTGAAATTTCAATGTTTTTAAGCTCTGGGGATAGTCAAAGAGACCCATTGTAGAAAACTTGCTATTGAACAGACATTCGTGTTAAACTCTAGATTACCTCTAATAACAATAAGAAAGCTCACAAATTAATATCAATCAAAGTGTTCTGTGTTTTGATATAAAACAGAGACATTAAAATTCAACTTGGAGAGTTGGAGTTGTTTTTGTGTTAAAGTCATGTACTTGTCAAGTGCTAAGCTGCTATGATAATGACTTATACAAATACAGTTTAACAGAAAAAATTATTTCCTCACATTTTAGTACAGAAAAGCAGCGCTCGTGGTATTCTTCTGAGAAATCAAGAAACATGTTCTGATCGTTAATAGAAAAATAAAATAGATTCTTTTCATAAGAATTTAAGTCTTTCCATTATAAAAAATTTAAAACACAATCTTTTCTTAATCATATTTTATAATTTTTCTTTTCTTTTGTGCCAAGGAGGAGAGGTGATAATGGAAAAAGTCTAGGATAAGGGGGAAGTGTTCTTTTATTGAAAATATTTGCACAATAACACTGATGTTAATACCTGAATTATGAAGTATGTGAAAAAATTCAAACAAAACACAAAAAGTATGTTATATTTGAGTTACATGAGTTGCTTCTTGTCTTGGTTTGTTTTTTGCTTAAGAAGAAAGATATCCCAGTGTTCCTAGGTTTATCCCCAAACTCCAGGGATCAAGTGATACTCCTGCTTCAAACTCTTACGTATTTAGGACCATAAGTACTTGCCAAAACGTACATGTTTCCCAGAACTAAAACATGACTTTCTATGAAAGGATTAGGAAAACCTACTTCCTCTCTAATGTAATAATCAATATGATTTAAAATATTTTAATAAGTCATGCTCTTATTAACATAGAAATAAAGGATAATAAAAATAGCTGGTATCTTGCAATTGCAAACATTTCTCAGTGTCATACTGATTTTCCGTAAAATTTACTACAGTAGAAACTACTGACAACAGTACTACCTCTAATGCGTTTCTTTCAGCAAGAACGTGAAAAGGGGGCTGGTGAGATAGCTCAGCAGACTAAAGTGCTTAGGCAAGCTCAGGGTGGTTCTAACGCCTCATTACAAGCTACGCCAGCCACACGCACAGGCAGGCTGAGCCAGAGTCCTGGTGTAGAGGTGCATGCCTATTATCCCAGTGCTGGAAAGGCTAAAAGCAGGAAGATCACCACACATCTGAGATGCATAGTGAGACCCTGCAACAACCAAATACATAAAAAGTAAAGAAAAAAATATTATGAAAAAGTCCCATCAGAAAGACAAGAGATTTGTTCTCCAAAATTCATGTGGAAGTTATTCACATAAGAAAGGAAGTGGAGTAGTGATTCCCAATCACAGTCCACTACTACCTGAACAATGTTTTATCCTTTCATTAGTCCGGTTCCCAACCACATTGGCATAATCATACTCTGTGAATGTGGGTACATCTAAGTTCTCTAAGTATTTTCCAGATACTTCAAACACACTGATAAGATGGAGAAACTCACTAAGAAAGCAGGTAGTTCTTTGTGCCTGACTTATTGTGTATCTTTCTTCGTTTATTCTGTCCCATCTCTGGTTAACGTCAGCTTCCATGCATCATTATTAGCAGCAACAAAGGAATCACTGACTTATCTTCCAAACCAGTTTGAGTTCCCTAAGCATGCTTTCTGGAGCCTGCAGGAATTAGAAAACTAAAAAGGATGTCACTTGCTCAACTGCTTGCAGCAATCACTGTTTCCAACACAGAGAATGACCAGGTATCTTTCAGCTCTGCCATCTCACTCACTATCCTTCTGAAGCACAAAGGAAGATGGAAATGATGTTGAACAGAAGCAGATGAAGCCATAAACCAGAGATGCTCCAGTTGGAGTGTAATGTTCAAATCGCTGTCCTGTAGCATGCAGGGAGGATAAAATGCCTGCAAGTGAGGATCCACAGCGATCATTCTCCAAGGTAGCCCCTAAGAAAAAGGCCACTGATGTAGGAGACAAGATGCTCCCAACACCAGTCCAGAGTCCAAAGAAATCAAGGGCATTAGAAAATGAAGAGTTGATTCCTGCTTTTCTTTTTACTTAATATCTAAAAGTGCCTTAAACTAGTAATTATTCAGGTGTCTTTGTGGGAAGTATACACACAATCTTATTCCTGAAGCCCAGGGATGATAGGAGTCATGAATTTCTTGCCTTGCTCACAAGTATTTTCATTGTCTGTAGCAGTGATTGTCTGGATCAATGGTTTCTGCCCCTGGGAACTCAACAAACCACAAATTGAAAACATGAAAATAATGTCATCCCCAATGTTCCAAAAATGGAAACACTAGTTTGGATGCTACGTGCAAGTCACGTGAATGATGTGAGGATCAGTAAAACAGTCCTGAAACATTGAAAGGAAATGTTACTTGCTGTGGACATGGACTAATTCATTAGGCAGGTCTTTGATGACTGCATCTGTCCTGAACATATACATTTATTGTTACTATTCCCTAAGTAATATGCTGCAATAAAGATTTCATGACATTTGCATTGTATCACATGCTTTAACAATCTAGAGATTACTTAAAGTATATGGGAGAAAGTAACTAAAGTATATGGAAATATACCTCATCTATATAGCATAATTATTACCTAGGACCACTAGCATAAGAATAAAATCTAATATATTCTTCCATTCACTTTCAATCATATCACATATAATACTAATATAAAATAAATGCAAAATAATTACAGTATTTGTTACATATTGTTTAGGAATAACAAGGAGCAATGTTTGTACATTATCAGTACAAACAGAGTCTTTAGTCTGTCTGTCTGTCTGTCTTTTTTTCTTTCATTCTTTCTTTCATGAATTTGAGAATTTTAACCACAGCCTTCACACTTAGCCCTACTTTATTTATTTATTTATTTTGAATCAGAGACACAATAAGTTGCCCAGGCTAAACTGGAACTGCCAATCTTCCTACCTCAGTCTCTGAGAGTGATGGGGTTATAGGCATGTGCTCCCATTACCTACTGCCACCTTTTTCATCTGTGGGAATAACAGGGATTGAAGGTTGCCCATGTGTATCTACATCATGGTGTATTGTGTTACATTATGTTAGACTATAAAATATATACTAACACATAGAACACATATTCAAGATTTGCTTCCATCTGTACATGACAACCTTGTATGTTGAGAATTATTGTTTAGCTAACCTGTCTCAGTGATACAGTAGATTTAATTATATGCATAGATTTACCTTTGGTTAATTACAAACTGATATACATTTAAAGAGATTCTGAAATGTTGCACTTGAGTGATATGCATTTCTCTTTTCTTTTGATAAATTCCTGGTAGATGAATGCATATATCAAGGACTCCTACTAGAAAGCTATTGCATTCAGTATTTTAAAAATACAAGAAGCTGCACACTGCTGAAGTTAAAAAATATATTCTTCTACACCTTACTAAGTGAGTAGGTTGCTTAGCAAGCTGGTATCTTGATTCCTTCTTTTGTAAAATGAAAAAAAATTGCTCACATAATATTTTCATGAGGCATGAAGAAATATATATCAAGCAAAATTCAAAGTTATTCACTAGTTGTATATATTTTCTCTTTCAGATTTTTATTATTATGTGCTGGTCAGTTCTATAGAAAATTTATACAAGCTTGCAGTGATAGTCAATCTATGGTTGTGAAGTACTTTTAAATATTTGGCCCTCACTCTCAAAAGCTGAAATAACAATATTATTGGTATTGTATCTGATTAATACAGCCAGATATTGGTACATATACCAATATCTGGCTGTATTAATCACTCTCCTGTCAATGCAACCCAATATCTGACACAATTTCAATGAGCAAATTACTTAGTTCACAGTTACAGAGGGATTAATATGTAATTGGTTCAACCCCAGGCAGAAACGGCATGTTGGAAAGCCACAGCAGAGAAAAGCTGCTTCGTTCACTGTAGCCAAGAAGCAAAGGGAGGGAGAAGACACAAGAATCCATCCTTCAGTGCATATGCCAGTGATGCAATCAGGCCTCTTAACCCCACATTTAGGAATTTATCAATAGACTAATCCATTGCTGAGTAGAGTTCCCCAATAATGCAATTATTTTTCAAACCTCCTACCTCTGGACTCATGAACAACTTAGGAGATATTTTAGATCTAAACTACCATTGCTATGCTTTTTTACTTCTTCTTAATGAAGTAGACCATCTGATTTTATCTATGACTTTGAGCTAATCATCATAACTGAGTTTTTTTCTTGTTTTTTTAAATGTATTTGGTACAGGGTCTACAAGGTCTACAGCATCTCACAATGTAGATCAGACTCATACTGACTCTCCTGTCTTCAGCCTCCTAAGTGCTGGGATTACAGGCACAAGCCACCACACTCGGTCTCAATCACTGTCTCAGCAAGCCCTGGGGACAGGGCCGGCATAGCACGCCTGGGATGGCCCCAGCCCCTGTGGTGTGCTGAGACTTACTTAAATTTTGCATTCATTACAGCAGGTAATTTACATTCTCTGAGTTTGCTTTGTATGGTTTTTGGCAAGTGCCAAACTAAGGAAGCTGTGAATCCTTCATAAACTCTTATCATAACGAAATTAAGCATCCTGGATTAAAATGAAAGTATTTGAAGTTTAACAAAATGAACATGAACACAAGTAAGTGCTTGAGGACACCACTTCATCAAATCTGTCTATAGTGAGAACATTAGACTTAGTGGCTAATTGCACGTAGTATTTAGGAGTGGTAGTGCAAAAGGTGACACATGATATTCCTTTGGCAGGGACCATAATAGACAAACTGATGAAATAGCAGAAAATACTGATGCACAATTTTTAAACAGCATTAATGAATCATAGGTTTGTGTAATCCTGGTGGATGAGTCTACTAATGTTCTAAACAAGGCAACAGTGTTTAATTTTTGCAATATACTTTTAAGATGCCAGTGTGTGAGGATGTGTCACATATAATTCTGTTTCCAACCACCAACATAACTGCACAATTTTTGAAGTCTTTGAATGGTTACATATCTAGAAATTTGTATCACTCATTTTGCATTGGTAAATACACAATGAAGCTGTTGTCATGAATAAATGGCTTTGTTCTTTCCACACATTGGATCAAAAAGGTTGCTTTTGAATGGGGTTCTATATTCTGTGTTGTCCATAGAGAAATACTGGCTACCTCCAGTGTAACATTTTGCAAATTAAGATTAAAGTTGTCAATACCATTGTAGTGTACACTCCTATATCTGTTCACGTATCTCTGTGAGAAGATGGACACAGAATATTCCTATCTTCTTCTATACATAGATACATGATGGCTTGTGAAGGTAGATGACTGGCTAGTTGAATTGAGTTCTGAAAACTGATCAAGGTATGCCCTCTACAGAAACAATCACCCCTGGTAACACATAGTAGTGGAAACAGATTACAAAACTCCCTTACTCGTGTGACACAGTCACTTTGCTCAACAGTCTGTCCCAGTGACACCTGTGTTCAAGTCAGTAGCTAAAGTGTCTGGGTTTAAAAGTAAGATGGAACTAGGTGAGTAACAAGTGAGCACGGAAGTTGTAACATGTTGTAAACATTAGCAGAGATTCTGAAAGAGAGCCAGGGCCTTCTTTCTCCAAGTAGGTGCCTATTCTCCTACCTCAGCCTTCAAGACTTTGAGCATTATTTTCCAACAACAAAAGAGCCTCATTCTGAAAACTGATTGGTGAATTACTCAGGGAAAGGGACTGTGCTAGAAGAACATCAGATGCTCAGGAATGCTAATACTTATAGGCTTTATATGTTTATAAACGTATAAAAATATGTTTAAGACTCCTTCACATGCTCATACGTTCCAGTCAAGCTGGGTCCTGAGAGTGCTACAAACACAATAAACAGCCTGTTTCCACTTCCAAGATGTTTTCTTTGTGAAGCAGGATTCCATGCAAAGTCAGCAATCTAAACAAAATTATACAGGCAGGTGCATATAACCAACATAATTTGGATGTCATTGTCACCTATGTCCCCTAAATGAGAACTTCCAGTTGATAGGGAAAAAGCTGAAAGCTCCCACTGATTCTATGTTGTGGTGAGTTTTATAATAATATAATTTAATCAGAATAAAAACAAGAAATGTAATGCACTTTAATCTTCCCCAAACTATCCCCCTTTGGTCTATGGAAAAATTGTCTTCCGTAAAACTGGTTGCTTATGCCAAAAATGTAGAGTCTGCTTCCCTACCATAGACCTTGCATAGAGCTTATGTAACATTTTAGGTGAATATGAGTGTTTTAGTATAGATGTAATCTGTAGAGGGCCAGCCAGATAGCTCAGTGGACTAGAGCACCTGCTTAGGCAGACGCAGGGACCAGGGTTCGATCCCTGGTGCACCATGCTGGCCTCACCCCCTGTGTGGAGGTGCACACCTGTAGTCCCAGTGCTTGTGAGGCTGAAAACAGGACGTCCACTACGAGCCCAATGCATAGTGAGCCCCTGTACACCCTGTACTAAATTTTAGAAAAAAGAATATATAAACTGTAGAAAATACAAATGAACAAGAAGCTCATGGAGGTTTAACCCTACTCCCATCAACATATTCTTAAGAATTTTTTCATTTTGCTGGCAAAGTTACATTCATTTTTCCAGACCAAATTCAACTAACACATTATCCTAGACCATTATTTAAATCCATACCAAATCAACATAAAAAGTGTTCTTCCTCTGTACACCATAAGACTTTGGAAAAACAAACATGACACAATTATATTTTCATATTACAATTAAAGGATTATGGATCTGTCCAATTTTTAAAAAGGTGTGGCCACTTTTACATTGGTGACTCTATTTTGCATTTTTCTTAATACACCCATTATCAAGTAAAGAGTGGGCCTTGCATTAAATATTCATTAAATGAATTAATGAAGAATGGACTCACTGTTAGTCTTAGTGTAGGTCATTTAACTTTCCTCTGCATTAATTTAACCGCCATATATAAGATTTTCCCATCCTTTCACAAGGTTAATGCCAAAACCTCACCCTCATTTCAGGTATTTAATAACTTCACTTCTTATGCTTATGCTGGGTCACTGCAGACAGTGCTTTGCTCTAAATACTAAAGATCATTTCTTTCACCAGACTAGATCTAGATTTTTTAATAAGGCATCTATTACTGTACAGCAAATCAATGAGCATAATCGTCCTCTCCCTACCCCATCTCTGATTCTTTGTACTATTTAGGGAAGCAGAAGGGTGGGGTTATTAAATCTGATTACCATATTCACGTTGCTTATTTGCTTAGCAAACATTTTTACTTATTTATTTACTTATTTATTTATTTTGTATTTTAGTAAGGGTCTACAGGGTGTTCAGGGTCTCACTAGTAGATTGGACTTGGAGTGATCCACCTGCTTTCAGCCTCCCAGGGGCTGGGATTACGGATGTGTGCCACTATGCCCCGTCTCAATCCCTGTCTCAGTGTGCCCTGGGGGCGGGGCTGGCATGGCAGGCCAGGGATCGAATCCCAGCCTAAGCATCTGCCTAAGCAGGCACTTTAATCTGCTGAGCCATTTGGCTGACCTTGCCTAGCATATATTTAACCAAGACGACCTGAAACAAGTGTTGTGCTGTCTTGAAATACCATCCCCTTTGACATATTGTCCTTCCAAATCAGAGGAACCCTAACAATAAATACAATGTATGTGAATCCTGTGAAATGATGTATTTGAAATTGTTCTCTTTCAAGGAGAAAAATGAAACAAAGTCAAGACAGACAGGTATCACATACTAATCCATTACGTGACTCCTCCAGGCTACATAGCAGTTTTTATCTTTACTATAATTTTCATGGAATAAAACATCATAAGATGATTAAATTAATTTTCTACAAATGTGTATGAAAATCTTAAGCTCATGAAAATTCTATGGGTTTATTTTTAAAATAGATTCACCGAACTGAAAATTTTATTGTCCCACCTGAACCTTTATACACTTTATTCTATTTTACAGAGCATAGGTGGTTTCTTTTACTCAAAAAATACCCAGTAATTGTGCCAGTGGGAATAACATTGCATTTGTAGAGATTAAGGCATTGTTCTCTTTTTCCTCTTCTGGTTATTCCCCCTTTTTGAAAAATAAAACCTATCTCTACTGTTTGAAAATTATTTTAACAGGTGTCTTAAATGTCAACTGAATTCCAAAGCACTCAGATCATTCATATTTAGTTGCTTTGTGAATGCATTTATTGGCAGGAACAATTTAAGCTACTCATCTGTAACTCATACAGTTGGTGTTTGAAATTTAATACTATTACTTACTAGTAATAACCTTGGATTAGGCTTTCTTTATCTACAAAATGGGAATGAATGAATTTACTCAGTAAAGTTGTTACAGGGGTAAATGTGATACATAAACTAGCCCAGTCCCCAGCATTTGACTTTTATGCTGCCAAGTATTCTTATGCATAAGGGAATGTGACTGATGAAACTGAAAGAGAATATCACACTCAGGGTTTCAGTCTAACCTATGTTCAACTGCTCTTCTTTCCTGGATTGAGAGAAATAGGGAAATAAAACTTTATGATGCTAGCAATATGTTTTTTCTTTTTTGTGGCCAGCTCAGCCCACCCTGGGGCCAGGGCTGGTACAGCATGTGGTGCTGGAGATCGAACTGCAGTTCCTGCATGCTTGCCGACGCTTGCCTAAGCAGGCGCTTTAGACCACTAGGCTATATGCATTTTTGGCAAGACTACTCTTGCCGAAAATGCATTTTAATATTTACATTGACGAATCATAATTCTATATTTTTTATAAAATGTAATTTTAAAAATATATGTTGAAGAAGAAAGAACTTGTTTATGGTATGTCTTTCAGCAATTATACTTATAAACATATTGGCTTTGAACTTCAAACACTTGAATATTCAGACAGCACTTATCAGACATGGTGCCAGTGAAGATACACATATGGCAAATAAGCACATGAAAAGACATTTTAGAACATCTATCATTCAAGAAATGTCAGTTGAACAAACACCTTTCTTGATTTTGAGGGAGTGGAAGGTATGAGCTAGCAATATCTGTACTCTTTTACTTGGGGAAATTGTATACAAATTAGAGGACAAAAATTTCTTGGTGATTTTAATTTCCTTGTGGACTTTTACTGAGCAATCCAAGAAATAACAAAGAGACTCAATCTTGAGCTTGCTCCCTGACTGGTATAGCCAGCACACTATTTAGGACCCCATACTCTTGATGTTTGAATTATAGTTCTATTACTTACTACAGCTAAAAACTTTGGCTGAGATATTCTTCCTCCAAAAATGAGGAAATTAATTTTCCTAGGAAAGTTGTAGGAAAAAATGGGATACAACTCATAAAATACTGAGCCTAGCCCCCAGAGCGTGATAGTTACGCTGTCTCTACTCTTACATATGTTATAAAGCTTTCCATCAAGTGCTGTATTTCCATCCCTCTGTGACATGGCTTGCTCAGTTCTGGGGTCTGCATCAACATAATATAAAGCTGATTATTTGGATAATGGAGAAAATTTTCCATGACTGGATGAACAGAGCTCCTTCCAGTGAAGTTTTCCTTTCTTGTTGGTGAGCAGAAGATAAGGTGCAAGAAAAATAAAGCAAAAGTGAAAGACTGTCACTCCTTTTATGTTTACAGAAGCTAGAAATGTTTTTAGTGGCAACTGTCAATAAAAATTAAAACGTGAAAAAACCGTAGTGGGGGGGCAGTGAAAGAGAAGAGTGCAGTGAATGGTGCAAGTGAAGATTTGATGTGGTGCTCAAGGAAATCTGATTCCAAATCAAGGAATCCATGGAGTAAGGGAAACTAGTGGTTTCTCTGAGCATACGTGGGATGGGTTGAGAAGTGAAAAAGTACAGATTCCCTAGGGTTGGCTTTATTCTGGCACGGAGTTTCATGAGAAGGAACCAAAGTTTGTTTAATAATGTGGGTGTTCTTTACAAGAGTGGAGGGAAAAAAATCAAGAAAGAAAAGTCAAAGTAGCTGGGAAATCTGATTGGCAAAATAGGGAATCCTCTTTAAGTTCACTAAAACAAGATCAGTTGAAACTTTCCATCAAGATCATACAATTTGCTGTGTCTCATGTTCCTGTTTCAATAGAGAAAGTACAATTTGTTGTCTTTTCATAAAAAGGTAGAGTCCAATCAATGTTCAAAATGCATTTATCCATAGAGGTCTAAGACAGGAGTTATACATCTCATAATAGAAGGCACATGTCTTTCTTTAATGGACCATTCACTGAGATGGAATTGTGCCCTTGCTTATAATTTTTCTCCTTACAAAAGTGCACTTTCCCTTTGCTAGCCCCACAGTCAGAATATGACTTCAAGTGCCACAAAATGCCCTTTTCTCAGAAGTCACCCGGGAATAATCATTCACGGTTCTCTTTCATTCCACCCCATTCCATTTGTCTAAAAACATATATATTTTTGGTACATTTCGAATATCTTTCCTTAAGTCTTCATATTTGTCAAACTGTAGTTCCAGTAACAAATTTATACTACATTCTAAAAAGAAATCTCAGTTTATTGGGAAATGGTACCATAGTAGGTTTAATCACAATACTCTATTGTGTTCCAAAAACTAGAATGTTTTTCTCCAAATTTAATCTAAATAGCACTTATTGTTTCTTAGGCATGTCCCCTTATATATTGAAAACATCAGGCATGGTGATTGTATTTGTTTCCCCTTATTAATAAAGCAAAGTGTTACTCTATGATGCAGAGAGAAAATAACCTAAGAAATATTGATGGAGAGCCTTCTAGAAGTGTTTATCCTCTCTGATGAACACAGAATGAATACAACCAGCTTTATTTCTGGTTTCCATCAGGAAGGCTTATATACATACCGCTTCACAAAATATTCCTTTGCAATTTGGATTTCTGAGCAGAGTCTGCTGATTTTATGAGTTTTTGCTGTCCATTAACTCTGTAAGAGAAGGGCTTTCCTCTTAGGAAAGGAATGAGTGGGTTTCTCCTTGGTTTAGTTCATCAATAACAAAATAGTCTGTTAAACTCCACCTGCAGAACCCTGATTATGGGTGATAATATAAAGTAGCTAATGTACACAACTGACATTATTGGGGAAGTATCTTCTCATGTGGTAATCAAAGTCTCACTGGAGTAGAGAGAACATGGTATCCACATGAGAAGAAAAGAGCTTAGTGAACACCCACGTGTCTACATCAGGAGTTAGACTTCTACAGACAGAACTTACACATGCCACTGTTTTCTTTCTGTGTGTGTGTGTGTGTGTGTGTGTGTGTGTGTGTGTTAGGACAGAGTCTACAGGGTCTATAGGGGCTCACTACATAGATTGGACTCATAGTGATCCTCTTGTGTTCAGCCTCCCAAGAGCTGGGATTACAGGCACGTGCCACCACACAGAGTCTCAATTGCCCTCTCAGTGTGCCCCTCCCCCCCGGGGGTGATGGTGGCACAGCAGGCCAGTGTTCTCATGTTTTATTAAAAGGTTATTCTCCTAGAATCCCATAACAATGTCATAGAGAGGGCTGGGCATAGGGCTCAGCAGCACAGCATCTGCCTGGCAAGTGCAAGGCCCTGAGTTAGATTCTCAGTATAAGAAAAGCGGGGGAATGAACAGACACAAGACAGCATCCTTCCTTTGTAAGTGAGTAATCTGAATGAAGAAAATTACTCATTAGTCCTGAATTGACATTTCAGAACATTCAGACACAAGGCCTTCTGGTTTAGCTTTCTACATTTTGTAAGAAATCATTAAATGCCATTGTCACAAGAATGCTATAATCACTGGTCAAATATAGATCAGCAACACTGTTATATTAGGTTATGCAGTTCTCTACTTAGATTAATATAAACCTAAATTTTCAAAAAGAATGAGTTGGGAAACAAAATTCCATTTAATATTTAGAAAGAAAAGAAAAAATACTTCATATTACTCATAAATAACTGCCTTATATTAAGTTCTCTACAAAAGTTTTTAACCTGAATCATATCCTTGACTTCTCATTACATATCTAGGAAGTAGTTGATTCTATGTGGGGACAGCTTTCATTCACTCTGACATCTTCACTCTTGTCTACGGACTCTCACTAATGATTGTCTTTATTCATTTTCCTCATCCCTGGGAAAAGCACTGAGCACTGAGCTGTGAGAATGGAATTCTCACAGCTTTAGAAATGCCAGTCCATGGATAGCAGACTGAAGTGTGGAAGGGCATGGGAAGCACTTCTGCCTAGGTCATGGTTGCCTGCTGGGAAATAGTGGAAAGGGAAGATCTGAGCGGAGAAGATCCATCTGCCCAGATCATGCCCCCAGTGAACTGCCTCTGTCCAAGCCAAAGCTCGTAATAGCTGTGAACTCATCAGTGGTCTAGTCCACTAATTAGTATAGCAGCCTTATGGTCAACTCACCTTCAAAACACATAAGGTTTTAGTGGTTACCCCAGAAATAAATCACAGATTTTATGAACTCCCTGTCCTCTGTCTATTCTTTGTACAATTCTCCTTGACTTCAGGTTCATAGAATTTTACAAACCTTCCTCCCCCAGGTCCATGAATAGTAGGAGGTTACAGAGGTTAATAGTCTCTAGATAGCATACCAACCCTGGTCCCTTGTCAGTACATCACCTGCACCTTTGTGAATACTGGCTGACAGACACACATTACATTTTTATATTAATTTATAGAGGAGAAGTTGATATTCAAAATCAGAGAGGTAACAAATGTCAGAAGTTAGACTTAAAAAAGTCTTGTATCAAATCATAGCCCACACTAATCTGCTGTTTTCTGTTCATTCTCTTTCCAGGATATATATTTGGATATAAAATCTTAATTTTCACCCCTGTTTTCTTTGAAGTCTTTGATAGCCTGATGGTCTATAAAGATGAAAGAAAATAATTGCTAGATCAGTAGGCAGCACTCATAATATCCTCAGCTACCATAGGAGAAAGTATGATTTTATGAACCTAGGTCTAGTTAGCACAGAAAAAAAGATATTAAAGTCATTTATAAAATATGAAGATGGTAATTCACCTCTAAAATGCACCCATTTGTGCCCCTAAAATTTTTCAAACAGAGAAGATATTTCAAAAAAATTCCATAATGTAAAATTTCAACACCAACGTAATGAATGTCTGGTGTGACTTTAGGGCTCATAAACAGGTAGTGCTGTACAGGATTATAAAAGTTACCAAAGTCAAAGGATCACTCTAAAGAACGAATAATCTTTGGATATCATTTCGTATGTACAGGATTTTTCTTCCTTCTGGGGAAATATTAATGTCAATAAGTCCATTCTGTGAGCCAATCAACAAAGGAAAGTAATAAAGTACTGTGTCTTGTGGTTTTAAAGTCAGAAAGCATTACAGTCCATGAGAAATAAAGTTGTTTATGTCTCTTTTCAGTGAAACAGTACATTCTAATTTCCCACCTGCATCTTCATACTCTGAGTACCTTTCCAGGGTCCCACTGCTTACCCAAAAGTAACCTTTCCGTGTTATTTCAGCTGTCATGGATCCTCTTCTTTCTGTGCAGTGACGGAAACTCTCTACTCTTTTAAAAGCTAATATGATGAAAATTGTCCTCTCCACGACAGCTATATTAATTATACCAAATCTTGTGCTACCATAGCTCCTTGTACATTTCTTACTTGTTAGGTATGATGGGTATGCAGCAGTCAACCAGCTGGACACTCTGTATAAGCAATAATAGCTTATGGTTTTCTCATCTCCGCATCTGTAGAACATAGTGTATGTCTCACACTGTTGGCTTAATAAATATAAATGAACCAATTTGCAAATGAAGGAACGGTTGAAAGCCTAGAGTGGAGAGCAGAATATTTCCAACATTTAATTGAAAAAGAATCTGAGAAACCTCAAGTCTTAAGTGCTATGTTGAATCACTACAAGTTTTGAAATAGATATAGAATAAATTTATAGGAATTAAAGATTTATAAGATTGCTCCAGGCAATAAAAATCTTCATGTTTAACTAGCTCACTATCATCACTGAATTCATTTGCTGGATATTTGATCTTGTGACATACTGTTTCATTTTCCTTATGATGCCAGGGATAGAGCAATGAAAGCCTCATTTCTCTCTTTTCCTGTGACTTCCCACTGCGTGCACTACAGTTCACTAGACAGAGGTTCCAAAGATACTAGGTTCTGACCCCTAGAACGTGCAAATGTTGACCCATTTTTTAAAAGGATCTTTGTAGAGGTGGTAAAGTAAGACCTTTAAGATGAGATAAACCCTACTTTTCCACGTGAGCCCTAAACACCACCACAATTATTCTTGTAAAAGTTGAGCAAAGGAAGATTTGAAACACAGAAAAGCAATAGAATGCATAAAAACAGACACAGACATGGGCTGCTGTGGCCACCATGAAAAATACAAAACCATTAGTCAATAGAGAAAGAAATACCAAGCAAAATATGCATCTTAGAATCTCTGGAGGCACCAAAGTTTTATTGAAGCATTGATTTTAGAATTTGATCTTCTGAAATATGAGAAAATAAATTTCTGTAATTTAATACCACCAAGCTTGTGGTAGTGTGCTACAGTAGTCATAGGAGATGAATAAATCTACAGCTACAACTCTTGCCTTGCGTGAAGAGCTGTCTCACAATTCATACACAACATATTTATACATCAGGCACTGTTCTAGGTGGTGCAGATGGAGAAAGAGAAAAAAAACATTATCTATAGATTCCTTATCCTTTTAGGCACTTATATTCCAAATGCACTGCCTATTATCTTTTTATTTATTTCATTAGGGCCCTGCTCATATCATATTATAGTTTGATTTTAGGTTTATCATTCCTTAAGAAGTCCCTTATGTCCTGAGTCCTCACTGACCTTGAATGGGTAGGGCCAAAATGTTGGCTGTCCTTGTAGCCTTTCTTTTTCACTAATTTATGGTCGGCAAACTTAAGTTGTTAACCCTCCAGAAGAGAAGCTTAATGATATTATTACCCTACAACATAG
>NDGN011451433.1:0-15910 GCA_002564285.1 Tympanoctomys barrerae
GAGAGACATCATAGCAGCAACTGGCATGTCATGACAAGCAGCCGATGTTCAGAATACCAGAATGACAGGCACTCCAAACATGAAACTACTATTACAAATTGACATTTGTTTTTTTAAGAGTGAAGAAAATAGAAAAAATGACAAGAACAAAGAAAGCAATATAAGATAGAAACAAATGGTGTAGAATTTCAGAACAAGAAAGGAATATTAACAATGGTTGATATATTATGTATTGTTATTATGAAATTTGTTGCTCAGATTACCAGACGTTGCTATGCAAGATGATCAAACAACTTAACATTCACACTTCCTTTCAATAAACCTTAATTTTCTCCTTGTCCTTTGTACTTTTCATTTTTTTAATCTTATTTTAAACAGTACAATAATAGATAAGACATTATAGATGGCATATATTTAGAACTAGATGAAAGGTATCCAACTGCCATTGTCATATTGACCATTATTGTTCTCAGTGTAGCTACTCAAATTATAGATACTAGCATTCAGAGTTCGTCAAAGTAAAAATTTAAACATTAGCTGCTATTGTGAAAAAACTGATAGAAGTTAATACTGCAATCTTTTCAGCTATCATATTATATCTATCTATCTATCTATCTATCTATCTATATATATATAGATAGATATATGTTTTTCCCTTTGCCTTTTTCCCATCTTTTTTTGTTTCCCTCATCTTCATTGTTTATTACTTACATTAAATTTCTTTCTGTTTTGTTGTATCTATTTTACCTTTCAGATCTTACTTATTCTTTCAGATTCATACATTGTGGAGACAATTCGATGTTTGTACATGTGGGTCTGATTTATTTCACTTAGGAGTATAACCTCTAGCTGCATCCATTTACCAAAAAATCCCTCATTTGTCTTTATATATAGCTGAGTAATACTCCATTGAATAAAAACACCACGTTTTATAATCAGTTCTTCAGGTAATAGGCATTTGGGTTGTTTGCAAGATTTAGCTATGATAGACTGTGCTGCTATAAACATGGGTGCACATACATCATTGTGGTATGATATGTTCAGTTCTTTTGGAAAAATACACCGAAGAGGAATAGCTGGGTTACATAGGACTTCCAATTCTAGGTTTTGGAAGTCTACATTTTCCATAGTAATTTAACCTGTCTACATTCCCACAACAGTAAAAAAGGAATCCTTTTCCCTAGCATCCCAGCCAGCATTTGATATTAATTGATTTCTTTGTCATAGTCAGTCTGTTTAGAGTAATGTTGTATCTCAGTGTTGTTTTTGTTTGCATGTCTCAAATGACCAGTGCTGTGGAACATTTTTCATGTATTTATTTGCCATTTCTATTTCTTTGTCAAAAAAGTGTGCATTCATTTCAGATGCCCAGTTTTGGAATGGGTCTTTGTATTTTGGAACCCTCAATATTTTTATTATACATGCTGCCGAAGTGAGCACTAGATCCTCCTTTTTTTTAGTTCTTTGTATATTCCAGTTAGAAATCCTTTGTCTCAGTGACTATTAGTTAAGATATTTTTTGCAGTTTGTGTATTTTCCTTCCACTCTGTTCATAATTTCTCATGGAACACAGAAATTTCTCAATAAGATGAGATCCAATTTATTGATTCTTTGCAGTATTTCCCATGCAGTTTTGTTTTTGTTCATGAACTGTCTATCTACCCCTATGTTGTCAAGATTTCCACCTCCTTTTACTTTTAGTAGATTTAGTGCTTCTATTTTAATGTTTTGATCTTTAATAGATCTTGACCTTTGTTTAGTGCATGATGATAGACCTGCATCTAGTTTTAGTTTTGGGCATGTGGAAAGCTAGTTTATTCCAGCATCTTTTGTTAAAGAGGATATCTTTCTTCCAAATAATATGTTTAGCCCCTTTGACAAAATAAGGTGTCTGAGTGTGTTTGTAGTTGTATTGCATCTTCTAATCTATTCCAACAATCCTCAAGTCTCTCTATATGCCAGTACCTAGCTGAGTTTATCACCATAGCCTTTTAGTATAGTTTCAAGTCAGGGATTGTAATGCCTCCTATGCCTCCTGCCTTGACTTTGTTGGCCAGGATTACCTTTGCTACTCTAGGTCTCTTCTGGTTCCAAATGAATTTTTGGAATGCTTTTTCTCTAGATATGTGAGTTATGTTGATGGTATTTTGATATTGGTTGCATTACTATGTAACGATTTTGGGAATATAGTCATTTTCACAATGTTGGTCCTTCCTATCCAGAAGCAATGGATATCTTTCCATTTTCTGCGTTCCTCTTTTATCTCTCTCTCTCTTTTTTTTAGAACATTGTAATTTTCATGGTATACATATTTTACTTCCTTTTTAGATTGATTCCTAAGCATTCCATTTTTGGGATGATATTGTGCAGCACATTTTTTTCTCTAATTTTTCTCTTAGGGAAATAATTGTCCCTGTATAGGAATTTGATTGTATTTTGATGTTGACTTTGTATCCTGCTATGTTACTGAGTTTATTTATCAATTCCAGAAGTTTCTTGGTGGAGTTTTTGGGTCTTCCATACAGAGTATCATGTCATATGCAAATAGTGATAGTTTAATTTTTTCCTTTCCAAATGTTGTTCCTTTTATTTCTCTCCCTTGTCCAATGGCTCTGGTTAATGTTTCAAGAAATATACTGAGTGCTGATAGTGGATATCTTTATCTTGTACTGATTTTATACAAAAATATTTCAGTTTTTCTCCACTTAAAATGGTGATGGCTATTGGTTTGTTATGTATGGCTTTTATCAGATTGAGGCCGTATATTCTAATTTTCTATAGTGTTTTTATCATGAATGAGTGTTGAACTTTGTCAAAGGTTTTTTCTGAATCTACTGGGATGATCGTTTGGTTTTAGTTTTTCCTCTGTTGTTATGATGCATTATATTTATAGATTTGCATGTGTTCAACCATGCTTGCATCACTGGGATGAATCTCAACTGGTCATGGTAAAAAATCTACTTGAATATTTGCTTCATTCTATTTGCTAATATTTTATTTTACAGCCCAATGAGTTCATCTTAGGTTGAAAAAATAAATGAATGGAAACTTCATTAAATATACATAGTCTAAGGATCATATTTCACAACACATTACACAGTAAAGTAGTGGCTGTCCTTCATGAAGTAATTTTTTTTTTTTGGCTTTACTTTCCATATTGTTGGTGATAAGCCCCACACTCAATTCATTTGTTCTGAAATAAAGCACTTGGATACCAGGCATCAGTACAAGGCAAGTTTGCTTCTGCAGGAGGATGTGTTGTTACACCCCGAAGGCAAGGAAGCGAGCACACAGGGAGGCAGCAGCAGACAAGGTAGCAGCAGGCTCCTTTTACATACTAAGAGGGAGAAGCAGTTGACATTTTGCCCTTTTGGCTGGCTTGAAAACTCATAGCCTATCACAGTTGGTTAGTCTAAGTTACCTGTGGGTTGGGCTTGAAGGGTTGTTGGGCAGAGTTGCTAAAGGGATTGAGGACACAGGAAATGTACTGTGTGTGTTCCCCTCTAAGCAAGCATTATTAGAACCGTAACAACTCTGAACCTGATATATGGATTTGGAAAGTAGCCTATAGTGAGCTAGAGTGTGAGGTGGAGTGCTTCTGTTCAGATCCTTTAATAGAAAAGACAGGGCAGCTACAGTTTCTCCCATTAGAGCTGCTTACCTTTGTAGCTGACTGTGAGCTGCCTTGCAGCACTGGAGAGGATAGTACTGAGTAACTCTAGCTTTGGAAAGGATCAAAATTTAAAATTTGAAGTATGATTTCTAGTGAATGTATTTCTGTCACCACATAAATTAAAAAGATTTTAATTCAAACTATTTTGAGTTGAAGACCCTGTGGTCTTTTCTTGATTCATAGTCATTTAAAATCTAAGTTAGTATTTTTAACCAAATTCCCTTAGTATCACTACTGTATATCTTTTTTATTCTTTATTTGGTAAACCATTAGGGTACCCCTAATGTAATTGGTACTGGGACAAAAACAAATAAACAAAAACAATATATGACCCCTGAATATTTGTGGAACACCTAATCTAGTAAAAGAGATAGGTACATTAACTTTTGTGTCTTTAGTGATGGAGTGAGATGCAAATGACTTCTAAAGAAGAAAAAGGCTTAATTAAGTCATTTAAGTACTAATCCTAACAGGGTTTGCATAAAAGCATCTCACTTTGAGGACAAGTGGTGAGTTTTTAGAGATTTTTGTTTTCTTTGGGAGATTATGTTAGAAAGTAGGTCAGGTGTCATAAGTTAATAAGCCAGACTTCCTGTGAAGGATCATTTATCGTTGGCTTCATGAATTTCTCATTACAGGCTATAGCTGAGTGACGTGGGCTTAGAAATTGTTCATTGTCTTCCCCAAATTATCAATAGTGATCCTGCTCTGAATAATCAGAGTTTTGCCTAATATGTTCTAGAATAATATTTTTCCCATTGTGAAATAAAGTTGGCAATAGGGTAAAAGAAGTCACATGTGAGAGCTGTTTCTCAATCATTCTTGGAATAAATCAAATTTTCCAAATGTTTTCTATGTAACACGTATTGTAGATTTTTGGAAGATAAATAGTTTAATGATGTGTTTCCACATTACTTGCCCACAAAATTCTTCATGTATGGAACAGAATTTCTACAAAATAGTATTTGAAAAATGCTGCATAGAGTAGTTTATTACTATTATTTTGTAAAAATAGGGTACAGTAAGGAAACAAATGAAACTATTATATTATATTATTATATCACAAATTCCTAAGAGTAGCATACTTAATGACTAGAAGTACTATTGATTTTTGAAACCTTTGACTTTGAAATTTTATGAATTCATAGGAAGTTGCAAAGATGACACAGAAAAATCTGTTTTCTTTTCATATAATTTTATGTATTATGTTAACTACAGTATAATATCAAATATAACTATGTTATATCTATAGTATTATATCAAATATATAAATAAATTATAAAATATAGATAATATATAATAGTTAACAGTGCAATATCACATTAATTTTAGTGTACTACAAATATAATATATTAACTGTACTATGAATGAAAATCAAGTACTTAACATTGGCTCACTATATGCATATAAATTTATGGAATTTTATTTCATGCTTAATTTTGTAGAGTTATCGTTGAAATCAATGGTTTTCATCTGCACAAAGCTCTCCTTTGAGGGACAGCTAAATAGCTCAAGGAACTAAGCACCTACTTTGGCAAGCTCAAGGACCAGGGTTCAGTCCTGGGTCCCACATGCCACCCTGGCCCTGCCCCTGGGCTGCACTGAGCTGGTTGCCAAGTCTGGGCATTGCTGTTGTGTGCCTTTAATCCCAGTCTTGGGAAGGCTGAAAACAGGACTATCACTATGAATCTGAGCTGCATAGTGAGACCCTGTAGACCCTGTACCAAATACATAAATGGAAAAAAAAAGAAAGATAACCTTTGAAGTACTTGTTTTCTAATCTGTAGTTGTCTTTTTGAGGAAAACATACATATATAGTATGTGACTTTTAAAAAACTGTCCTTTTCTTCTTAGTGTATTCCCTTTGAGAGCCAGTCAAGTTTCTGTGAGTAGTTCATCTGTTGCTTTTTACTGTTGAGTCCATGTTCTATAGTATTTGTGTGGCATGCCATGATACTACTTTACGGAGTTGCTGTATATTTTATGCTACCATTAACAACCCCTGAGAGATTTGGCCTCTTCAAAACATTACAAGGATTTGGTATTGTATTTTATTTTCACTTGTTTTAATGGTTTGGAGTCATATTTCTTCATGATCCTAATTTACATTTCTCTAATAGCAGTGTGGAGGATCTTTTCAAGTTTTTGCTTGCTATCTGTACATACACTTGTTAGAAAGTCTCTTCATGTCCTTTGCCTGCTTTTTAATTGAATTCTTTCAATAATTCATTTATGAGAGTACTTGAAAAATTACAGACACTTGAGTGGGAATTATTTTGTCCAGCGATTCAGATTACCTTTTAGTTTTCTTACAAGGAGATGGAGAGAAAACATTTTTAATTTTGATGAAGACCACTGTATTGATATTTCCTTTTAGGGAAAGATCTTTCCTTAAATGTATTGATTTTTCCTTTTGATATCATTCCTAAGAAAATTCCACAAAGTCCTGGATCCCCAATCTTTTCGCTTTATCTTCTCAATTTTGCATTGTTTAAATCTTAGATCTCAGTCTATGTTTTCTTTTGTAGTTTGATCCCCAGCTCCACATACCTTACCATTCCTGCCCTTACAGCACCCTGAGCCGGCACCCCTCACAAAAAGTTCTACTCTTTCACTAGATTGTTTCAGTTGTTTTTTTATTTATTTTATTGGGAAACAACTAGCAATGAGACAGTTTCAAAACAGGTTAGTAGGACAGTTACAATAAATAATACATTGCATATTGTTATCCTTGTAGTAGTTATTCATAGTATCAATTGTTAATCTTCCTTTAAACATTGGGATTAGAAACCCAGAAAATAGCACAGTAAGATAATTTTGATTAGGCCATCATAATATTTATTATCTTTTGGTGGACTACTGTCTATGTATACAGCATTCACCTACTCTCTGACTTTTAGCAGCTTAACTCTTATTGTGATAATCTCTTGCTGCTCGTGTCCAAGAATAATGAAGAACTGATTGAATAAAGAGTAGGTAAAGAGAGTTTCAGATGATTGAACTTGCAAAAGTGATAGGAAAGATACAGAAGCAAGTGGGACCAGGGTGAGTTTGTGTGGTTAGCCTTCTTGGCGCATTTAATTTGAAAACAGAAAATTGCTAAAGATGAGTTCAGAAACACAAGAAGCAATACTTGGGAACCTGTGTTAAGAAAGTTCAATTTAACTTGAGAGTAATCTAGAACTACCTACCTATTTTAAAAAGGAAGATGAGATTTGGGTTTGAGAAGCACCACACTGACATTAGCATAAGGGGAGCAATTTTGGGGGGAGAGAATCATAGGAACACAACTTCAAGGTTATGTCGTCCATTTGCAATTATAATCAAAACTGTGTGCAAAAATTGAATATGCAATCAGAAGGGAAGAAATAGCATGAGGCAGAACTTCAAATACTAACAGAATTAAAAAGGAATGTACTTATGAAAGAAAAAAGCAGAATAGGCAGAACGAAAGAAGGGGAAAAATAGATCTTTGTATCATAAAGAGGAAAAAGTTCTAAGACTAAACTAATAATGTTATCAATTGTGCAAATATTAAATCACTTAAGTCCTCAGAAACCTCTAGGAATGTAGAAACAAAAAGGAAATTGGTGATCGATGAAAATGTTGGTGTTATAGGAAGTGATAGAAATTTAAGCTTAGAAAATATTTTTCCTATTTAATGGTGTCATTTCTATTTTCTACTGTAGTTACTATATCTGACAGATATCCTAAATATTTATGATACAAACTGAAAAGAATGTTTTAATATATGTTTAAATAAATTCTATTTTTATCAATTCCAGCACTTGAGCATTTCTAAACCAATATACTCAGTAAGAACAATAAACTTACTTTCACCATTAGTGCCCTCCAAAGAACATATCTTAAAAGTCATCAAATATGCTTTTAATGCACACATAAGAAAGAAAATATTACACCTCAATACATAACTTAGAATTTCCTAGGTAAATGGAAAAATAATTGGATTTCTTTATGTTGTAGCAAACTAATATTAATCTTAGGGGATTTCCCCCTTATAAGTTTACAAAAGAAGACCTACCAACATTTTCTTTATCCCCAAATACTCAGTTCTGTTGCTAGAGAAATGGCATTGTACAAAGTAAGACAGAAAGATATATTTTGAATCATATAAGAATAGTGAGGATTGACATTGAAAGTTCAAATTTAGGGTCACAGTAGGGACACAGTCAGTAACATCCCATGGTGCAAAGTGCTACTTGGGCCTTGAATTATTGCTGTTGGGACTGTTCTGCATTTCATTGATTAAAGCTGTAGGGTGAAGTAGAGTGAGAAATAGTTCCACCTCATTTTAAAAGTCACATAAATTATAATGTGCTATGTACTAGAAATGTTCTATGAAGGGCACTTGACCTCTGAGAAAAGAATAGCAACATATATTTTGAAGGATCTAAAAGAGGTACAAATATTCCAGTGGAAAAATACCAGCTTTGAAATATATTGAAAACAGTAAAACAACAAGAAAATCGGGAAGATCAGAAGAATTTAATTCTTCTAAAGTACAGTTATTAAGGGTCCACCAAATAATTCAACAAATTAAAGCTCCTGCAAGCAGGCCCAGGGGCCCAGGGTTAGACCCTGAGGCCTGTTGTTCTGGCCCAGCCCCAGGGGCACACTGAGACAGCAATTGAGACTGGATATGGTGGCATGTGCCTGTAATCCCAGCTCTTGGGAAACCTATAAGCAGGCAGATCACTATGAGTCTGATCTAGTAGTGAGACCCTTTAGACCCTTCCCTAAAATACAGGGGAAAAATAGTCATTATTTTTACTTGAAAAACAAATACATGCCATATTTTGTATATTGTAATTAAATGTATTATTACATATTGATTAAGCAATATATATATATATTTATAGTTATGCAGAATCAACACTTAAAAAATTAGGCTTATGATAAGAAATTAGAATTATAAGTAAAAAGCCACAAGAGAAATGTGGAAAACTTAGTCTGGAGTTGGAAAATTCCAAAAGTATTTTTATTCACAATCTTGAATAAAATTTTAAGCAGAAATGGCATGATAGAAGAGTGATAAACTATCAAGGACTACAAATATTCCTGAGGACAAAGGAAAAACTCAATGAAACAAGAGGAACTATTCAATATGACAGAAAATGAAATCTATATGTGTACTTGATAAATAATACAGTATGGCTTATGATGAAAGTAGAAATCATATACATGTATACATACTACATGAATATGTAGAAGGCAATTTTGATTAAATTGAAATTATTTTAACTAATTAGAACTATTAAAATTAAGATCTAATTAAAACTTCAGTAAGTGATGATATAGGAGAATAATTATAAAAATATTTAAAAGATGAACAAAGTTTTATGTTCTAATGAATGATAATAAATCCAACATTAATCTCAAATCAAAATAATTGAATATTTAAAAATTAAATTTATAGTGAACATTTAATTGCATAGCTTTCTTCTTCAAAAGCCCTTGGCAGTATAAAGCAAACATATAAAAATTTTATTAGCAAATCACATTTTAAAAATTAATTAATGAAGTTTCCTGATCAGATAGATAGAAACAAATAAAAATAGGATAGAGTGAAAAATAAGTTCATGGTGAGTCCAAGAGATGTGACTTACTGCCGTGGAGCTCACCATCATTCAGGGTGCTCTCAGAGACAGTCAGATGCCAGGAGGAAGATTTCAAACATCACCCAAAATAATGCTGCACCCAACAGCTCTTTTGCAATTAAAACTAGGGATAAATATTTCTAGAAGCAGATGTAGCCAATAATCATTTGGTTGGAGAATAATACAAGACAATAACTACAATTCTAGTGAAAATCAGAGACATAGGTTTAAAACTTATCCCTGAAGACTAACTATACAACAGTCAAGTCTTTATCTATGCCAGCAGAAAGAAACACACCATTTCATCAGTAAAACATAATAATTGCTAAGGATCGTTTATGACTTAATATTCCGACAGTCAGTAAGATTGAATTCTATTCTTTGATTACTAAAAGGCTAAATAGGTACCTTTGCTTCTGTTTTAGTATTTAAATCTTTGATCCATTTTAACTTTTAGTGCATGGTGAAAGATATGGTTCCATAAATTTTAATCTTTAGCATGTGCAAAGCCAGTTTTTCCAGCACCACTTATTAAAGAGGCTTTCTTCCTTCCAGTTAATATGTTTTCACCTTTATCAAAGGTAAGTATGACTGAATATGTCTGGAGTTGTTTCTACATCTTATAATCTGTTCCACTGATCCTGAGGTCTGTATTTTGTCTGTCTATCTGTCTGTCTGTCTGTCTGTCTGTCTGTCTGTTTTATCACAATATCTTTGTAGTATAATTTCAAGTTAAGGATTGTGATGCCTCCTGTCTTGCTTTTGTTATCCAAAATTCCCTTTGCCATTCTAGACCTCTTTTGGATCCAAGTAATTTTAAGATTGTTTTCTTTTCTAATTTTATGAGATATACTGTTGAAATTATGATTGGGATTTCATTAAATCTGTATAACAGTTTTGGGTGAATGGCCATTTTCTATATATTGGGTCTACCTATCCAAGAGCAAGGTATATCTTTCCATTTTCTTATATCATCTTTAATCTCCCTTTTTAGAGGACTGTAGTTTTCAATGCAGAGGTAGGTGTTTTGTATCTTTTGTTAGGTTGATTCCTAGGTATTTCATTTCTTTTGGATGCTGTTGTGAAAGGTTTGGTTTGCATAATTTTTGTCTCAGTAAGTTTTTGGGTCTTCTATGTAGAATATCATGTCATCCATGAATTCAACTTCCTACTAGGAAAGAATTCTATTTCTTTCCTAGTAGGAAAATAATACTTTCCTATCATTATTCCCTGTATTTCTTTCTCTTGTTGTCTTAGTTACTTTTCTCTTGTTGTTGAAACAAAATACTTGGCTTCCATAATTAATGAAAGAAAGGTTTATTAGGTCACAGTTAGTGAAGACTTCAGTTCACATTCAGCTGGTTCCAAGGCAGAGAAGCACATGGAAGAGGGCAGCCTTTCACAGAGGTGGAAAACAGCAAACAGCAAAGGGAGGGGCAACAGCTTCAGCACCTAGACTCTTTCCCCTCCTTACATTTATATGCAGATTACCCACCCCAAATGGGGGTAGCACTCACACTCATAATCCCACCATTGAATCTTGAATTAATCATGAACTCTAGAAGCCACCCTAATAACTGCATGATGCTTTGCAGGGACACCGAAACACAAACCACAACACTTGTCTAATTGCTCAGGATAAAGTTTCCAGGACTATGTTGAATAAAAGTAGAGACAGTGCACATCCCTGTTTTGTTTCTAAATTTTGAGTGAAAGCCTTCAGTTTTTGATCATCTGGCATGTCATAGATGGCTTTTATCAGATTGAATTAAAGACTATTTATGCTATATGCTGATTTTCGGTAGGTTTTTTTTGTTGTTGTTTTTGTTTTTGTTTTGTTTTGTTTTTGTTTTTTTTATCATGAGTGTGTCCTGGGCTTTGTCAAAAGTTTATTCTGCATCTGTTGAGATGATCACAGTTATTTTTGTTCTTGGCTGTGTTAATGTGGTGTATTACATTTATTGATTTACATTTGTTGAACAATCCCTGCATCTCTGTAATGAATCTAAGTTGCTCATGGTATATAATTTTCTTGATGATTTCCTGAATTCTGATTTCCAGTGTCTTCTTGAAGACTTTTGCATCTATTTTTATTAGAGGGATTGGCATCTCTGTTCACTACAAATTCTCTTTCTTTGTTGGGCTGTCCTTTAGCTTTGGTATCATAGTAATGCTTGCTTCCATAAATGAGTTTTAGGGTATTGCTTCCCTTTCAATTTTATTAAAGAGCTTGAGAAGTAGTGGTATTAGTTGGTTTTTTTTTTTCTAAATTTCTTGTAGAATTCAACAATGAATCCATCAGGTTTCGACCTTTTCTTTGTTAGTAAGCTTTTCATTACTTTGATTTTATTGACTAATATTGGTGTATTTAGAATTTTTGTAACTTCTTGATTCAGCTTTTGTAATCTTGTGTATTTAGGGCTCTGCCATACCATCCACCTTTCTCCTCTTATTAGAATACAAGTTCTCCAAGTATGTATGGATGATCTTTAAGATTTTGCAGAGTCTAAAGTAATTTCACCACTTTCATTCCTAATTGTTTGGATTTGAGTTTTTTTTTCTTTTTATATAAGGTTGGTTAAGAGTTTGTTGATTTTATTTAATCTCACAAATAAAAAACACTTTGATTCATTGATTCTGCTTTTTTTTTTCTAGTCCCCAACATATTAATTTCTGCTCTGGTCTTTATATTCTTTTCCCTCATATAAGCTTTGAGCTTGGATGCTATTGTTGTTTAGAAGTTTGAGGTTCTGTATTATGTTGTTTATTTTAGCTTCTCTGTTCTCCTGATGTGGGTATTCACTGCTATCAATTTTTGTCTTAGGACTGCTTTCATTGTGTCCCATAATTTATGCTATATTTTCATTATTATTTAACTGTATAAACTGTCTAATTTCTACTTTTATTTCATCTGTGACCCATTGGTTGTTTAGGAGGGTGTTACTTAATTTCCATGTGTTGCTTCTGTCATTTTTGTGAATACATGCCATAAAAATTTAAATATAAGTGCTATTTTAGTTACTATTCTCATTGATGAGACAAAATACCCAACATTCACACTGTAATACCCAACATCCACACTTTAAGGGACAAAAGGTTTATTTAGCTCACATTTTGTAGAGGCACTCTGTAATTTGCTGGCTGCAAGGTAGGGTGGCTTGGCAGAATGCATGGCCAAAGAGACAGAATTCATGGCATGCAGAAGTCATCAAAAGCAAGCAAGAAAGGGATCAGAGCAGCTTCTTTCTGCTTTTTTTTTTTCAGTAACAGGGATCAAGCTTGAAACCTTGCCCTTGCCAGGCAGGTACTTATGCTGCTGACCTAACTCTCTATGTAGCTTACCAGGCTTAGGGAACCATCAAACCAAACAGTAGTCTACTTTATTAATCATACACCCTCAATCACAGCATTACATATTTTAACTCCAGCCACCTCTCAAAATGCTACACCTATGCCCACATGAAGCTTTGGGGTGGACATTGAGATAAAAACCATAACAGATATAAAAAAAGTTAAATAAAAGATAAATATAAAGCATCTATGAAAAATTTAAATATCAAAACATGTAAAATATCAGTGTGCTCTTGGCAGGCTTGTATACATGCAAGTGTTTTGCATGTTTGTGTGTATTATGAGTTTGTTTTTTTATAGAAACAGATCAATACTAAATGACAAATAACCAAAGAAATTGGAATGGAAATAACATTAAGGAAATTTCTTCCATCTGTGAATAAACAGTTAGTATAGACTACATCTTGTCATAAACAACTATAGAATAAGGTATAATATATGAAGTAAGTATCTGTAGACACATAAGCAGCATAGGAGTATGTATTTTATTTCTATATTACAAAGGAAGAAAGATATAAGACAGCATACAAACGAACGAGAATGTGCTGTGTAAATGTTCCACCTCTCCATGATGAAGGTAGTCATCATGTACTGCAAACATGTGCTAATAAAGAAAGGAAAAAGGAAAAGAAAAAAAGTCAAAGAAATATCAGAAATTACACTGAGCAATTTTAGCTGCAAACAATATGCTACAAGATTGCGAGGTGAAATCCAGCACTGTCTGAACAAGCTATGTCTTCAGTAAACAGAGCACTACTGACACTCAATAAATATTTATGATGAAATAAATGTTGTCTAGATTTTTTATATATTTTTTTCATAGTAACTAGATTAAAGCCTGCTAAATATTTAAGAAGAGGTTCCTGGCATGTATACAGTAAATGAACTCCTAAGGTGAAGTTCTCTCCTGAGGCTCTGGTGCAATCCCAGCCTAGGCAAGGGGCATTTCTGTTGTGTGATCAACACTCTTTTTTCTACAGTGTGAGAACTGTTGTTTCTGACCCAGAAATTTGCAGAGATTGGATCAGGAGCTCATCCTACACAGGAAAGTTACGATCATATTGTTGTGACAACTACATTCCTCTTCCCTTGGGGATTAAACGTCATGTTCTACATCATCTGATGACTGTCAAGCATCTTCTCAGCAAGCTCTCAGGATGCAAGAGAAATCTTTGGTTCTTTCTGCAGGGCCCTACATTTGGTCTAGTAGAACTCAAAATGTAGGTGACTATCATGATCTGCTTATTCTCTCTTCCTTCCAACTCTGGGGCTGCAGAGAAAATATGGACTGAGTAAAGCTCTTCTTCATGGATAGAGAAATTGACTCTCCTCACTAAAAGGTTTCTTGATTAATAAGAAGGAAGTAATATTTCCCCATATAGGACAGCTCTCTGATATGCTGGAAACCCTAGAATGAGAGCCAAGAGACTCCAGCTCCAAGCTGTCCCTACTCGATTATGTGACTATGCAGAGGCACTGCATTAGTGGGCTTTGATTTCCTCTGTGGAACCAATGGATCATCAGCATATCCACCAGATCCTTCCAAAGTCTATCTTGTGATATTGTGTGGTCAATTTATTAGCAGCAAAGCGTGTGTTTTCATCAAAGCATAAAATGAAATAAAATTAAAATAATCTAAACCTCTAATTTATAAAGATTAGAAAACACAAAGTTATACAGCATGACACTTGAATTTGGGGCATAAATAAATATCACTATAGGAGACTACTTAAGAATGCCAAAGTTGTTTCATTTTTTAAAAAGATTTATTTATCTATTTATTTGATCCAGGGTCTCACTCCACAGTTCTGACTCATACTGATTGGCCTTTCTTAGTCTCCCCAAGGCTGGGATTACAGGTGTGTTCCACTGTGCCTGGTCTCAGGGGCAGGCAAGGTGGGGGGCCGGTATGGGCATGTGGTACTGGGATCAAATCTGGATCCTTGCGCTTGCCAGACAGGCACTTACAGTTGAGCTATCTCCCCAGCTCCCATCCCAAAGTTGCTTATTTGAACACAAATCCTTAAGAAAATTTATCTAAATTAAAGACAGGAAATACAATTTGGAACTATCAGTAATGAGAAACTAAATATACCCAAATCCTATCAACATTTAAAAGAATAGCAAAAAATATTTTGTGATTTTCTTATTTTGAAAGTTTCACACATCACCTTGTGTTTATAAATACTAGCTTTTAAAAACCAACAGCTGGAAAAATGGACAAATACCTTAAAAATTAATTTAATAAAGTGGAAAGAAATCTGGGTAATATTATATCTCTTTCAGAAACTAATATCAAAACATTTTTAAACAAGCCTAAGTTCCATCACAGATGGCTTTACTAGTGAAATCTACTAGTAAACTTTAAAGGATGAAGTTGAAGCAACTTTCACAAACTCTTTCAGAACAGAGGAGAGAACAAACATGTCCTAACTCATTTTAGCCCATTTTTAGCTATTGTAGGAAAATAACAGCCTGAGTAACTGGTAAACAATAGAAGTTTCTCTGGCTCTTCATACTGGAGTGGGAGGCGAGGAGCCTGGTGCTGCAGTAGAACCCAGGACACATGAGAATGAGCAAGAGAAACAGAAGGGAGAGCCTACTTCCTACATAGTTCCTTGCTGCCCAGATAGTAGCATGTACCCACACATAATCTATCTTTTAAAAGTCATACCTCTTAATCTCTTCAAAGTGGCAATTAAATTTCAATGCCCTTTGGAGAGAACATTGAAGTCATGGAAGTGGTGAAGGCATAAGGTAGTTGGCAACACATCTAATAAGAGTTGAAACTCCAAAATACCATGGGAAAAGCTAGAAAAGAAAATGTTGAGATCGACCATGCAGCATAATGTTTGTCATCACCCGTCTGTAGCAAGCAGTAACAATTTTTCAGCAGTGTAGATTTCACATAAATTAACTGCAGCTACAAAAAATGAAAGGAAGAAAATTATTAGTGGGAGTTACAGCTAACTGCTTAGTTTTAATAAGGAAAGTATTTTATCATTGTACTACCTTACAAACTAATTACAGGAGAAAGTGTAATTTTTATAATGCAAAAAATATAATGAACTGTTCTTTGGTTTTTTTTTTTGCATTCACTTTAATATTAAAATCAAAAGTAAGAAGAAAAAATTAATATTCATGTATACATTTAAGATAATTTGGATATTTGTACTGATGATTTCTTCTGGTCTGTTTAATGGAACAGTTAATGCTTAATTATTATTATTATTCTTTTTAATTTTGCATAACTTAAAATCAAATTTGC
>NDGN011451437.1:0-11522 GCA_002564285.1 Tympanoctomys barrerae
CAATTTGGTTTGAAACTGTCTCATTGCTATTTGTTTCTCAATAAAATTATGGAAAAAAAGTTTAAAGAAAAAAAAAGAACCACAGTTGAATGCCTCTGCGGGGGAAAATGGTAGAGGCTTAAAAAGAACGGTTGTTCTTTGAAAAGTTGTCCTCTCTCTCTTCCACCCTTACTCACATCATTTGCTCCCCCTTTCTCCTTCCCTACTTCCCTCCTCTCCCTTTCTTCCTTCCTTCCAGTGTGAAATATTGGCAGTGCCATTTCTGTACTTTGTAAGAACTGAAAATTTTGTGGATGCTTGCTATCAAAGGATGTTAGATGCCACGGATATAATTCAGTGACACAGCACCTGCCTGGCAAGCACAAGGGCCTGAGTTCTTTTCTCAGTACAAAAAAAAAGATAAAGATACTAGAGGAGGAGAGAAATCTAAGAAGATAGGTATGTTCTGCTTAGTTTACTAAAAACATGGTGTTGCACAGTATTTTTAGGAAGATTAGTCAGTGGTGATATCTGCTGCAGGATGAATCCAGACTAGAGGAAAGCGGAGCAATGAGGAAGTCAGAGAAGAGGTGAGTGAAAAATAAGGAAGCAAGAAAAGGATGAATTTGAAGGTAGAGTTACTACAATTTCTTTCACGTTTAATAGATATATTTGTCTAGGTTGAGAGTTTGAGTGAACGTTGATAAGATTCTATAAGAAAGAAAGCTTATTGAGAATCAGATTCTGGAGGTAGATAGTACTTCCACAAGTTGAACTTGAACTACTAGGAATATCAAGAATGGGAGTTAACTCATGTTTCCATAACACATTAAGTCAGCTCTAGGTTGCCGTGTGAATTTGAGTTCATCAATGAATGGATCGTGGTAGAGGCGGTCACAGTACTTAGAAACAAGTAACTGACACAACAATGACCAGTATGTCAGGTACTATTCTCCCTGCTTTACCTATAGCTCATGGCATTGTCACAGACTTTTGGACGCAAGTTCTGTCTTACCATTCCTGTTCTATAGGTGAGGAAGCTGAGGAACAGAGAGGTTAATTAAACAGTTCTGAGAGCAGGTAGATCCTGAAGATCTCCTCTAAATCCCAGCCTACGTATGTTCAAGGTCCTTTTCCTGACCATTATTCTATGTAAGAAGTAACAGAATAAGAGAATAGCACTTGAATATCAGATTTCTGAATAAAAAAATAGTATGTTTGAGTCAGCAGAGAAGTGAAAAACCTAAAAGAACTTGAGAAAGAATAGGAAATAGGCAGAAGGGCTATGAGGACACATTTTATTATGGAGAAAAATGAAAGGGGTGTTGCTAGGAGTGAGTGATCGATCTTATGAAGTACTGGGGAAGAAGTGGTAAGTTGCAGCTAAAAAACATCTATAAATACTCATGTTTAGCACTGTGGTCCTGTCTTATTTTGCTCATGTTCTTTCTGTTGTTGGTGAAAATAGACTGTTAACTCATAAAAAACAGTGAATGTCCAAGTAAACATGTGGACACTTTTAATCTAAGGCAAGGGATTCATTCCAGCCATTCATCCATGCTCAGTTTTTTTATCTTTTTTTTCTGGCTACTTGGGACTATTTTTCTTCTTTGTTACACCTGAAGACAGTTAAAATTTTCCAACTTTTTGAACACTGAAATACAAGCAACGATGATCTTGTCAAGTCTGCACTTAATTAAGTGCATGCAGCCCATCAGCTTGCTTTCCTTTTGTCTGAAATCAAGAAGGAATTGCTGCTCACTGGACACTACGCTGCCTCTCCCAGGCATCCTGCACTACACCCATAATGTGTGGCCTATGTTTAAGATCTCATGAGACAGACCACCATGACTCTTTGGTATCTCACTTATATATTTAGCCTACATGTTTCTTATAGAAGATCTTTAAAGAGGGACAGGAGAAGGGTAAGTGGAGGAAATTCAAATCTTTAGATAGAACCACTTTATCAATTGACGGTAGAGTGAGAAGTTTGGGGAATCTGAAGGGTAGAAAAAAATCTTGGATCAGTAGATGAACAGATAGCAAAATAGGGTTCCGTATAAGGACCTCATCTTTTTAGGGGCTGGAAGCAATGGTGCTATGTATACATAGCAGCATAAAAATTAGCTTCAGATGAGAATGCACCTGGGTTTTCAAGAGATAATCTTGATGCACTGTGGATGCTCCAAGTATTGTGATTATTCTCACAAATTTGTCCTTAGTAAAGGATATGGTAGAAGAGCCAAAATTCTAATAATTGCTACCATGCTATAGAGGAGTACCTTAGTGTTAAAATCAGGTCTTATGCATCTATATATACAATTCCTAGGACCTAACTAAAAGATGGAAATACATGTTTGGTGATTTGACTGTTAGAAGATATCTACTTCCATAAAACAGTAACTTAATGCCAGAAAAAGGAGGAAAATTAAAGATTTTACTAAAACCATTGTTATTTAGGGTTGTAGTATTTACAAAACAAAAATAAGAGGACACCTTAAAAAACTGAAAATTACTAAATGTCAAATCTGTTTTAGCATAAATATTTCATAAACATTGCTTTCTGTGTTTCACATGGCAAACTTAATAATATCAACTTTCTTAATATTTTCATTCTTTTGTACATTTTGACTGAATTCAAAGTCTACTTTCTTCTATAAAAAGTATCTTGATTAAACTTAGCTAAAGGGGTCTGACTACAATTTAAACTAGATTTTTGTCAACAATTCTAGTGAAATTTGATATCTTTCCTATATAACATCAAGTATAGTAATATATTGAGAGCTATAGCCAAGAACATGATAAACTCTCTATTTTTGAGGACAATGTAAATTGACATGTTTTTGCAATTTTCATAGAAGCAGATTGAGTTCACTGAATACAAATAACAATATCAAAACAACATGAATCATATCTTATACTATCCTACTGAAGCTGACAAAAATTGGAATGTATATCTAGAGCTGCCATTCTTTTATTTTGACATTTATTCGTTGCTCTTTTTAAAAAATAAGTACCTACTCTCATTACTTTTATCATTTATCTTACTAGTTGAAGCTAGTAGAACCACAATTTCTTGTACTTATAGTATACCTAAGATTTTCTAAATAGAATTGCAGATATAGAGCAGTTTCAAGGTTTATTATTTCTCTTTCTTTCTGGAGAGTCAATTGATTTTTGCATATTTGAGTTATAAAAATAGTGCTCCACACATGCTTGTTCATATTTTTTAAATTTTAGTTAAAGAAGTTTTATAATTGAGGTTATCAATATATATTGAAACAATGAATAATAATGTATTTCCTTAATAAAATACTAACATGGACAAATTCAGTCATTTATATTGTGACATAGCCTCACAGTAATCTTCAGTATTTATACATAGATAAATGTAAAAAACAATGCATGTGTGATGCAGTTTTTAATTTTAGACTTTTAATATATTTTTTTGTGAATTGCTTCACATGTGCTTATTTTAATTAAATATTTATTATTTAGTGCTAGTTTTAAAATTTTGTTCTGACCTTATTTCCCTTAAGAGCAGTGACTAGATATTTTGACTGATGGGTAGGTAGTATTGGCTATTTTTATTAGTTAAGAAAATTGAGCTGCATGTAATAATATACCAGGAAAACAAGTGGCTTAAATAATTTTTAAAAAGCAATAATTATTTACTTCACACAGCAGAGATCTGGCCATAGGTGTTTCCGAGTGTACTCATCTGCACCAGCAGTCCTTCTCCGACATTGTCAAAGATTGGCTTTTGTTTTCTCAGTTATTGCTTTATAGTTCCAAGTTGCCTGCTGAAGCTCTTCGAATGACGCCCCTTTCTTTATCAAGTCCAAGATGTACATATGCTCTAGGGTAAGAATGGCAAAGCTGTCTGAAATGTTCCCCCTTTAATTAGTGGTGCAAATATCTCCAAAGTGTTGTTCACTGGCTTTCCTTTTTTGAAGAATTGATTTGGGGGGCCATACTCGGCTCTCTTGCTTTCCAGAAGCCCTCACTGAGCTTTGTCAGCCTCTGTAGACTGTGGGACAGGGTTACAAATACTGAGTTTTAACACTTGTCTTCATATTCAGACTTTGAAAACAGGAGTTTGTGATCAAAAGGGCCTTATACTACATGTTAATAGACATTTTTTAGTTCCTAAATTCGTGTTTTAATTTTGAATAAAGTGGGAAGTGTGATAATATCGTCATGAGTTGAACTTCATTTAGACTTCTTTTACTTTTCATCACTGTAACAAGCCAAATCATGTAATTTCCCTGAGCTGACATTTAATGCTTATAGATTGGGTGTTGACAAGAGTAGGAACAAAAAGGGGGGAGCTTAATGAGGCTAAGCATAAAGGAAAAATGATTTCCTTACAGAACCTTAATTGCTGTGTCTTGGAAAAAAAATAACGATATTGCCATTATATTCCCCTGGAGTTATATGGACAGTCCCTCAACATTATGCACCAGAGCCTTAAATTAGCTCATCTGAAAGCAGTACACCTACTGTTTTGTGAATGCCAGAATAAGAGGAATGGCCGTTCCATTCTCTAGGACACAGTAGGAAGCAAACAAATGTCTGGACAGATCCAACAAAGTCAAGACATTCGTGTAAATAGGAATCCTATTAGTCATCTTAGGGTATGAGGCAGATGTGGCACAAAGACAGACTAGCAGCTCAAACACACAAGTAGTGAAGGAAAATGAGTGAATTTTCAGCATGTTAATGTAAAAACTATGAGAAGATGAGAAAAATGGTAGCTCCAACTGAGTTTTGAATGAGTGTGCACTATTACATTTTGTAAGGGAGAGATTTCATTTTAAGGATATCAAGAAAAATAACTGTGGTAATCATTCCATAATGTATATATAAATTACGCTGTCTACTTTGATTACATGTAAGTTTTAGCTTCCGATTGTACCTTACTAAAGGTGGGGGAGAAAGAAATTCAAAAGGGAGACAAATGCCATGGAAGATCAAGTATGCTACTTTCCTTTCTTAACTCTTTGCTTTGTCTGTCATTTTGTTGGGGTGTCAAAGACAAAATAGAGAAGTAAATAATATTCTACTTTGTTTTCATTTTGAGAAGACTCAGAGAAAACATTTTCTCACATAGTATTTGTCTTAGTTGCTTTTCTCTTGTTGCTGAGATAAAATACCCAATATCCCAAATTAAGGAAAGAAAGGTTTACTTAGCTCACAGTTTGTAGAGGTTTCAGTCCATAATCAGCTCGCTCCAAGGCAGAGTGGCACATGGAAGAGGGGGGCTGTTCACAGTGGTGGAAAACAGCAAGAGCAAGAAAGAAGAAGCAGTGGCAGAGAGCCAACTTCTTCCATTCCTTTATATTGTATTAAGGCTACTGTCCCACAATATGTGTAGCATTCACACCTATAAACCCAGCATTGGATCATGAATTAATCACAAAATCTGGAAGCCCACCTATGACTCCATGATGCTTTGAGGGGACATCTAGGTACAAAACATAACAGTATTATTTGCCAAAATATCATTATGGCTTGTATCTGGGTGTTCCTCCAAAGCCTCATGTAGTCACTGGGATGGGTTACTAGACTTTGTGATTAATTCACAGTTCTGTACTGGGATTATGGGTGTAAGTGCTGCTGGGATTCTGGGTGTGAGTACTACACCAAGCCTGGGGCATATAGCCTGTATGAAACATAAGGGAGACAGACTTGCTCTCTGCTGCCATTGTTGCCACTACTCCTCCTATTGGCTCTTGCTGTGTCGTTGTTTTCTGCTGCCATGAACTGCCGCCCTCTGCCATGTTCCACTCTGTCTTGGAGCCAGCAGACGATGGACTGAAACCTTTACTAACTGTGAGCTAAATAAACCTTTCCTTCCTTAATTTTGGGTGTCATGTATTTTGTCCCAGCAATGAGTGAAAAGTAACCAAGACAGATATAATGGTGTTAATCTCATCAAGTAACTCAATTGTCTTAGTTGCTTTTCTCTTGTTGNTGAGATAAAATACCCAATATCCCAAATTAAGGAAAGAAAGGTTTACTTAGCTCACAGTAAGAATTGGGTAATGCTACCATTATTACAAAATGTACTTTAAAAGGAAGCATTTCAGTTAAATATAGAAACAACATTGAACTATAAAATAATTTTTAAATAAAAGTATTTATAAGAATTAGATGTAACAGATTAACTAATTTGTTATAGGCTTATCCAAATGAAGGAAGATCCATTGACTTCTCTTCTGAAGAAGCTTCTAATTGCAGAGTATGGTGAGTTTACTAGATGATCTGTTATTTGTGAAGGACAAGTGGTAGCTATGGCTTTGGTAAACTGTCCCCTTATGAGTAGGCCTGGATCTGAAAAGTACCCTCTAATTTGGAAATTATGTTATTCTTGAGGGCAAGGCAGTGTATCATCAAATATGTTTGTTTCCCAGGATGCATCTTGGGCTTACCCATAATAAATTATAATAGAATGAGCACAAAGTCAAACATGACAGATTACCTGAAAATGTCTAATGGAAGAAGCACAGAGTACAGATTTGCAGATTTAACGAAGCAAACTTTTGGTAATGTTATAGAAATGTGGGAGAAGACTCTAGATAAGATGCCAAAAAGTTGTAATAAACATATTACAAAGATTTTAGATAAAAATAGAAAAAGGACCTTTGATAAAATTAATTTAATTCAATGATGTCTTAGAATGATTTTGCTCAACAGTATGAGAATACTATATATCATTGTGATTTACTAAAAATAACATTACAAAAATGGGAACAGATTTACAAAAATGTTAAATAAAGTAAAACACATTTAGAATTTTCTACCAACTAAAGAAAACACTCAGGGTGAATAAAGCCTGTAGCTAGAGATCACTGTCATTCTATGGATAGTTGATCATGGAAAAGCACAATCGACCATCAGTAGTTTTGATTTTATTTCTTGTGCCAACATTGTCAAATTGTTAAGGTCAGGAGTAGCACTGGTGATAAAAGGGAAACAAGACTGAAACTTGAGGTGAATTACAGGACTCACTGATCCTTTATGTGTATTTCTTTCTTTTTTATTTTATAAAGAGAGTACAAAATAGTGTTAAAACAAAAATTACAAGTGATATGGAATTTCATTTAGCAAAGTAATAGGAATTTCACAATATTTGTTGTAATGCAAAGATGACTCTCAACCAGTTATTTGTATTAACAGATATATGTATACAAAATTGGAGGAAGAAAGAAATATATAAGAAGAGGAGAAAAAGAAACAACTGAAAAAAAAGAGAAAAAACAAATCAAGCATTATCTGCTCCTTTCCATAGACCAGCAGAAATCCACAGTACAGTTGTCCAAACCATCCTGTTTACATACATATTCTATTCTTTTGCTGAATTTCTGAGAACTTGATTGTTATCTAACTAGGTATAGATTTATTTTGATTATGGCATTTGGTGTTCTATACCTCACTTACCTATATGTCACATTCTTTTCTCATGTTTGGGATATTTTCTCCTAGTACTTTTGCAAATAGTCTTTTTATGTCATTTGTCATGTCTCCTGCTGCTTCATTGACACCCATTATTCTTATATTATTTTTCTTTACATTATCTTGTACATACTGAATTATTATTTCCTGGTTCCTTGTTAGTTTTAAGAGAGCTTTCCTTACACATTCAGTAGCTGCACCATTGTCTTTGAGTTCTGAAAGTCTGTTTTCAGTTTCATTCAAACAGTTTTGCCAGCTTTCAATGGAGTTCTTAATTTCCTCGATATCTATTTGAATCTGTCTCATGTATTCTAATTCTTTCCTGTATTGTTCATTCAATGTTTCCATCATTTTTCTGTTCTCCTCTATTTTTTATCTATGTCTTTTTAATTTGTGCTGAGCAATTCTTTCATGATTATTACCATTTCTTTTTTGACCTGAGAGATTATTTCTAATCTTATTTCTTCTATAGCCTGATGGACTTGTTTCTTTACTTCAGTTGCTATCATTTCAGAAATTTTAGGTGTATGATTTCTAAGTTCTTGTATGTATTTGTCTCTTGGATTTATTCTGGGTGGGTTAGAAGATTGAGGTTGCCTTTTGCTCCTGCGTTTTGGCATTGTTGAAGCTCCTAATAATCACCCAGTGGTGGGAGTATGGTGAGGCATGTGTCAGTAAGTTTTTTTGCTACAGTGTGGATAAGGGTATGACTCACCAAAGGTCTTACTACTAGTGGGGGTGACTGGTCAATGCTCAAGAAAGCTTCAGTGTGTGGGTATTGGCCAGATGTACCAGGATCCTATGAACCACCCAGAATCTTCCTAAATTCTGAAAAAGTTGGACCAGTGCCAGCACAAGCTTTATACCTGTGCACTGGGAGCTCAAGGGATGCAACTCACCAGAGGCCCACAGGTCACCTAGGGTCCTCCTAAGTTCTTAAATGGATGGACCAGGTGCCAGGAAAGCTCCATGTCTTCATAAGTTAGAGCCAAAGATTGTAGCTCCAGAGTCATGTAGGCCACTCAGGCTCTTCTTGGTTCTTAAAAGGTTGGACTGACACCACACCTGAACACTGGGGTCTAAGGTCGGAGCTTACCAGAGTCCCACCAGCTGACTAGAGTCTTCCACAGTTCTTAAATAGCTTCTGTACTTATTTCTTCTAAAGGGAGCTGGTTTAGTCTTCCTCCACAGCAAAACTGCACCTGAAATTGTTAAATTGCTATCAGTTATTTATTTATTTATTTTTTGAACTGCGGCAAATAAAAGGAATTCAAATTAAGGATGGGTTAAAGGTTTTATTGGGTCAACTATCTGTTTAATGATTGTACAGAGAAATTATAGCATTGTTGAATACAATGTAAGCTTTAAAAAATTATAGATCTTCTATAAAATATGGCAGCCTAAATCCAGATAACACAATTCTTTACTTTGAAATTCTTAGTGAAATAACTAGAGGCATTGTATTAAGAGAGGAAACCCAATGTCACTAGTTGACCCTAAATTAAGGTGTTAGCTACATGTGAGAAACTTTGAAAAATTCTTCAACATGAAGTCAAAGGGCCCACTTTGATAGAAAGATCAAACATGCATAATTTACAGTGTGTGAGAGAACAGTCCTCTGAGAAGAACACTCCAGAATAAAACTAGTAATTCTCCCTGGGAAAGAGAGGCAGGCAAGAGAGGGCAGGTGGGCCAAGGTCAGGGGTCAGATGCTGGGGTGATTATCCTCTTATTATGGCCCATGCTTATGTTTCAGCTGATGGTGGCCACAGTTAGCACAAACCCTGCCTAAACTATATAAATCAAGGCACTCTAATTTTGCTAAGAAGATAAAATTATGCTTCATCACTGCTTCCTTAAACTATGATAACTTGAAATGAAGCTTAAACTATCATAATTTAAAATTGTTACTTATGCTTTCATTTGGGGCTGAAGTTCTTGGGTCAGAGAGTACAGATTTCTAGAAAGTCTACTTTTCTGAGAAGTAATGAGATGAAAAATAAAGAAAAAGAAAAACCTTGAAAAACTTTAGCTTAATCTTTGTGGTGAACAATTAGGAACCATGCTAAGCCTACAAAAATGCATAGCAATTCAAAATATTGCAAACTGAATTTGCTCCTTTATTATGGAAATATAGAACAAAAGACATTGGTAGTTTTAGCTATGGATGCCAGAGAAGTATATTTTGTCCTTCATATATGATAAATAATTTAAATTCTGTACAGTTTTTATAAATGTAGTGGAAAGCAAGAGAAACCAAAGCCAAAATGAATTTTCCAGTATTTGGTTTTAGTCAGTCTCTTCTGTAGTCTTTGGAGAATTAACTACTACTTCTGGACACACAGTTTTTCAAAGATAATTGCTGTTTTCTAAGACATGGCATGTTTTCTACCTTTGATACGTTGAGCCAGCGCTGTATTCTCTGAAAAGGAAGTATGGCCTTGAACTAATTCACAAAATGAGGCCCTAAAAGAACAACACTCACCGTGTGAGAAGTTCACACTGTGGCTACTGAAAAGTACAGATTCCACATGACATTGAGAACATCGCCAAGAATAGGCAGAAAGAAAATACTCAAAACCATAAAATTTGCATTTTTACTCTTTGTTTTGCTTATCCTATTATTGTATTGTGATTGTCTGTAAGGCGTGTGAGCAATGGGTAACTTGTTGCTTAACTCTGATCTTTGACTTGGAAGGAAGCATCAGAAGATGGTGCTGAAACCTGATTTCTATACAAAGTCCAGATTTTGATAATGCAATCTTGAACCTTAAGCATAATCCTGAGGATGAACTGTGATGGGCTTTGGACTTTGTTTTGTGTGTGTTTGATGGCGGGGAACAAATGTGTTTGCAAATGTGAGGAAATGCAAGTGTGGCAGAGTGTAGATTGTAGCAGATTAAAGTTAACTGGACACTTTTAGGTATTTCTCATTAACTTACATGTCTATTTTTCCTCCAACTGAGGTAGGCTGGGCTGGGACTGTGTACCCATAATGTATGGTTTGACTGATACAAAGGTAGTTCCAGGTCTATAAGATTTCCTGAAGTTCTTCAGTCTTTCCTCTTAGGGTTCTAGGCTGCCATAAAAATAGTTTGTCTTCCTGGAAGGATCATTTACAGAAGCTCTGCAACTATAGACAGAAGGAAGAGAGCACTGTTGAGCTTTGCCTTCTAGTTGACTTTGCCCATCTATGGTACCGTTCTGGGAAGATACACATAGAGCTGGAGGCAAACGATGGCTGCTACAGATGGAATATTTGTGTCACCTGAAAGTCTCATGCTAACGCCCAAAGGTGCAGTGTGACAGTACTGCATTTGAAAGTGGACATTTGGGAGATAATGCAGCCTTCATATTTCTTTCTATTAGTGCTAAACTGATGGAAGGAAGTGGCGTTATTTGTCAGCACCATTAAATGAAAGCCTCTGCTTACTTTCTTCCAAGCTTCACTTGCTTAAAACTAAAGGCATATGCAGAGCATGATTACAAGTGTAAGCCCAAGTTGGGCAACTTAGTGGGACCCTGCCTCAAAGTAAAAAGGACTGTGGTTGTAGAATCAATCTCCAATACTACTCCTCAAAGTAAAATCTAAAAAAAATTGGTATATGTAGAATGAGAAAGATAAAATGACATTTTTTTTTACTGTACTTCAGTTATATTCCCTCAGTAATGTTGATGCAATTTTAGCTCATTCTTGGAAGTAGACCAGCCAGAAAATGTTATTTGTGCTTGTCAGCTCATGCTACAACTATGTTTTGCTAAACTCACAAGTGATATAAAGGAGTGAATATTTAAACTGGAACAACTTTAAAGCAAGTTGATTTAGAAAGTCATGATTGAAACATGGTAGAGCTTAGCTTTTAGAAGGGCCAACACAGGAGGATATTATGATTTTCTCCTTATTCTGCAGGTTCATTTTGTGGAAGAAAAATAGGCCTGTTCAAAGCCCCTGAATATGTTTGCAAATTTTATGGAGGTAGATCTGGCCCAAGTTGATAGTTTTCTATCAAATTGGTGGAATATTCTGCTTTCTTCTTCTTCTTCTTCTTCTTCTTCTTCTTCTTCTTCTTCTTCTTCTTCTTCTT
>NDGN011451447.1:0-11880 GCA_002564285.1 Tympanoctomys barrerae
GCTGAAAACAGGAGGATCACTATGAGTCTGAGCTGCATAGTGAGACCCTATACCAAATACATTTAAAAAACCAAAAACAAACAAACAAACAAAACCCACATTCATCACAGCCTTCCATTTGCCCATCCTGAATCCTTTGGGTTACAAGTTGTCTGATCATGCCATGCCCTATACAAAGTTAACAGAATTGACACAAACACATCCTTTCCCAACCTGATATTTTCCAGAGGACCTGCTTCTCCAGCTGACACAATGGAAGATCTTCAGTGTCATTTTCAGTGAATGTTTGTGCTTTCAAAGACAAATGTGCCAACTCATAGTCTGATTAAACAACTTTAATTGTTTTATCTACTGTTCGTTGGTCTTCTAAATTCAGCCAGATGAAATCCCCTCCCTGGGTCTCTTTTGACTCATTGTCATTAAGACATAAGACCACAAATACTTTTCAAGCAACTGAAAAGTCCAGTAAATACAGGAAGCTGTAGGTATTATTTATGCTTGACAAGGGACCACTTTTCTTATTTAGAATTTTCACGTACTAAAAAGTATCTTTCATGCTTTTACCTTTTTTGCTCTAAATTGATGTATTGTCTGATTCCTCCAGCTAGTGGTTAAATTAAAATAATTATTTTCTCCATATATCCTTAGTTTAGAATCCTCCAAAGCATTTTTGAATTTTCACTTCTGTCCTTCCACAACCCAAGATAGTGATACTGTCCTATTGGACTTCTCCCTTGTGAGCCTCTTCCCCATTCCTACTGCTATTAACCACATCCACACCCTTATCATCCCATATGGGATTGTCGTCCTTGCCATAGCTTCTCTATCTCTAATCCTATTATACATCACTTCTAGCTCAGATCCCCTTTTGGGATATTACAATTTCATACTATAGATAAAAAACATGTTCAATAATTTTTTCTCTTGTTTCCAGATCTCCATAATGACTTCAAAGAATATGGTGGTCCTTCTCTTTGGGGTTGCTTCTTATTCTTTTTCTTCTCTGTGCCTGTGGCAGCTGTCCATTAACAAAATTACTGTGAGAATTTCCTTGTAAATATTTGGTTACAGTTCTTTGACTCACAGGGGGACACTGCCCAAGATGAACAACTTATAATTGATCCCTGAAAATGTAAAATCACCTTGAAGAAGGAATAAATATGTCTAATGCTGTGATGAATTTAGAAAATATAATGACTTAGGGGTAGCAACTAATTTTTATTGACTTGGAAATATGTAAAATTTATCTAGAACGTGAAAGAATAACAATAACAATGTAAGAATCAAATAGAGGTGAGTTATAGATACATGATATATATGATAGGTAGTAAGTAGCGAAGCATGATTTGCAATCGTTTTGATTTTTCTGAGTTTTATGGTATTTACTGTTGTTGATCATTCCATTTTGTCATTGATTGACTTATGATAAATCCTTTATCTTTGTTTTAACAATTCAGAGTTAGTTTTCTAATATTTTTGATCCAAGGAGTCCTATCTATTTCAAGACCCACATACAGCAAGTATGACTTATGAATGACTTTCCTTCCAGGAGAACGTTTCTAATTTGGAATCACCTGATAAAGTGAGTCTTACACTGTTCTGTCATTGAGCAAAATGATATTTAACTACACAATGTTTTCACCTGACTATACAAAATAAAATCAAGAATTTGAAGATTTTCCTAGTATTTTAAGATGTGTAAAATGTACATAGAAATATAATTGAGATGCTCTTAACTTTCTTTCTTTTTTTTTTTTTTTTGTATTTTAGGAAAATTCTGCAGGGTATTCAGGGTCTCACTACTAGATCGGACTCATAGTATCTGCCTGTTTATAAACTCCCAAGAGCTGAGATTACAGGTGCACACCAGCAAACCCCCTCAGGGACAGGGCCAGCAAGGCAAGCCCTAACTTTCTTGATCTTGAACTCCTCTCTTATTTCTCTGATCCCCAACCTTCCATCCCCTCTTTTCCTCTCTCTGGATCTTTTCCACCCAATTTCCAAAGGTAAGCAATGGCCCAGAGAGATGTCCTTGACCTTCTTCATTTTTATATTTGTACATTCTCCCTCACTGTCTCATAGCTTCAGCTATTATTGTCATGCATCTGTTCTTCAGTGTTTATATCCACACTGCCTTTATTGCTGTATTCTCCCACTGCTGACTATGTTGGGCATCTCCATGGGGAAGCCGTTTCTGCAGTTCTGCCCAAAACCAATGTATTCCAATGGAGTTGATTTTATTCCCTAGGGACATTTGATAATGCCTAGAGATAGTTTTGGTTATCATAAGTGGCATGGGAATGCTACTGTCATTCAATGAATAGAGGCTTAAGAAAGTTGCTTAACATTTTCAATGAGTGAGACAATTCTTTATAGAAACGTGTTATCTGGACAATGGTGCTAAGTTTGAGAAACTCTACCCTCAAACAAATTCCTTCCTTATATTTCCTTCATGCCCTGAATCTCATAATTTTTATGTATCTTTTCACCTGTTAACGCCTTTAATCTCTAAATTACTGAGGCCATAAATTTTAGTAGATCTTGGTCAACTTTTTGTCAAGGATGATTCATAAGGTTTTCCCAGAATGAGAGAAAATAAAAGTTAATGTTACTTTAAATACTTCTTATATCTAGGAGTTGTTAATGTATCTGTCTTAAGTATAAATTTTATAAAGGTTAGACATTATATAATTAAAATATAAGCAAAAAATAGTTGGCTGTCAAGTGAGTTAATTATTTATTAAGTAAGGTCTGGCTAGAACAGCTACTGTCCTAAAAGAGTCATATATACTCTCTGATTCTCCTGGGAGCATTCATTTATTGTTGTCTTTTGCTTGCCCATAAAATGGAAAGAAATATGTTTTAAGGAAGACAGCAAGTCTCCCCAATAACCTAAAGGTAGGAATAAAGTCAGTAAGAGACCTTTCTCAACCTTTCTCACATGTGCTTTGAGGGGACAAAGAATGTCCAAGGAAAGAAGGAATGGCCTATCAATAATGTTGACAATTTCTATGGGTGAGTAAACAACATCCTCCCACTAACCTGCCACATAGCCTTCCTAGCTGTTGCTTGCTTATGTTATTTTGCATGTTTACATGTTTCTGCTTGCTAGAATGCAAGGTTCACATCAGTGGTCTTATCTATTTTATTGGATTTTCATCCTCAGACTTAAAACAGTGCTTCCTTTCAGACATTCTATTTGTTTCCTGAAAGGGTGAATATGTGTAAGAATAAGTGTGTGACTGCCCACGTGACAGGGTGCTATGCCCCACTCCCACTTATGGATAGCCAGGTGGGACTTGGCTCAACAGTTCATCTAAAACTTCCATTTTTTAAGGGTCTGATGTTTCAGAATTCAAACTGTAGTTTTGTCCTGTTAGCTTACAAAGTTGAGAGAATTCTTTATCATTCGTCCATTTATTATTATTATTATTATTATTATTATTATTATTTTGTGTTTTTGGACAGGGCCTACAGGGTCTATAAGGTCTCATTGTATAGATTGGACTCATAGTGATTTTCCTGTTTACAGCCTCCCAAATGCTAGGATTACAGGTGCGCACCACCATGCCCAATCTCAATTGCCATCTCAGCACTCCCCAGGGGCGGGGCCAGCATGGCAGGCCCACAGATTGAACTCCCAGCTTCTGTGTCTGCCTAAGCAGGCGCTTTGATCCACTGAGCTATTTTTATTCATTTATTTATGCAGTATTCATTTTCTGAACTTTTGATTTATGCCAGATTCTCGGCGGGAGTCTGGAAATAAGTAGCAGAGATGTCCAAAAAGAGGCCTTGTTCCTGAGGAGCTCCTGACTAACTGGAAGATGGGCATTCAATGTACTCATCGCAGGAAATCCTAGCTTAACAAGGGCAATCCCAAGGTGGTATGAGATTAAATTAAGGGGAGCTACTTATGTCCGGTAAGCTTTTGTGTCTAAGATTCCTAATACAACATGAAGGTAATACAAATTTTCCTAATGGTGTTTTTGTGAGAACAATGAAACCTAAGTCATTGCCTGATCTGGATCTCATATTTGTTTCAGAAGAGCTACTTAGTGAATGTTGGATCCATTCCAGAGCCAATGTTGGCTTCAACTTGGGGCGGAGGTTCCCAAGGGGACAGAAGTTCTTCTGAGTCTTTCCTTTCAACAAGAGCAGTGAGCACAGGGAGATGGTGAGCCTATCAGCTGGTATCTCCATAAATCCATAGAAAGTTCAGATTTTCACCCCGTGGAGAGTTGACCTCAACTGCGTCAACTTGATTGTCTTAAGAAATGTCCAGGTGACTCATAAACCACATTCTGGTTGTGTCTGTGTGGGACATGGAGGCATGACTTTGGACACTATGTGTTGTCTCCCAGGCTCCTTCCTGTCTGGCACCGTCTTTGTGCTTGCTTCCCAACCACCATGAACTAGAGCTTTGCTCTGCCATTCATGCCTTCCATGATGTTTTTACATTGGAGCCAGCTGACCATGGACTAGACCCCGAAACTCTGAGCCAAATTAAACTTCTCCTCCCCTAGGTTGTGTCAGGCATCGTGTCTCAGCAGTAAGAGAGCTGATGAATACATCCCACATGGGTGAACTAAAGCCTTCACTATTCCGCCACAGTGTTGTTTGGCTTCTCCTCACAAAACTACTTAAATGTTCTTCCAAACTGTACTGGGATGCTCATACTTGTATGTGGTAGGTCTGCACATTCTCTACCTAGCCTTTCAGAAGAGTAACAGCCTCCTGATTATGCTTTTTGTCACACCTTATTTACCTTACACAAATGCAGGCCTTCTGGAAAGCTGGCTACATTACTAGGGAGGCAAAGCTGTGTGGGTGATCTTTCAGACGCTACATACTTCTGGTGCTAAGATTGTGGCTGGCTCACATCTTACAGACCACAGACCCACCCCTGCAACCTGCCCTTTGCTGTACGCTCTAAAAGAGTGAAGAAATGTAGGCAGAATGTAAAACCAGTAAAGAAAACAAGACTTGGCAATATTCTGCAATAGCCTACAGTGGGTGTGATTATTAAGGGAAAGATTTATGCAAATGTGGATGTGTTCATGATTATATGAGGCCAGAGTAATTAGGCCTGTGTTATGACTTGTGTCTAGATGTCTCCCCCAAATCATTATGCAGTCATGGGGTGGGCTTCTGGGGCTTATGTTTGACTCACAGTCCAATGCTGGGATTATGGGAACGAGTGCTACATCAGCCCTGGGGTTAGTAGTGTGAATACAATATAAGGGAAGAAAAGAGGCTTATTCTCTGCTGCTCCTCCCTTTTTGTTCTTGCTACTTTTGCTGTTTTCTGCTGCCATAAACTGTTGCCTTCTTCTATGTTCCACTCAGCCTTGAAGCCAGTAAAATATGGACTGAAACCTCCACAAACTGTGAGCAAAGTAAACCTTTCCTTCCTTAATTTTGGGTGTCAGGTATTTTGTCCCAGCAATGAGAGAAAATTAACCAAGACAGCCTGGTATCTCAGTCATGATAAATCAAAGGTATGTGCCGATGCTCCACACCTGTAGGAGACACTTTACAGGAACAGACAAATCCTTTGAATTTGTTCTGTGACCACAGCCAAGTTACTCATGCACTCTACAACTCACCTTCCCTAGGTGTAAAATAAGGGCCATGATGAATACCATACAAGGAAGAGGCGTCATGTGTGACTCTGTGTTTTTCATCTGCATTTTTGATGATCCTGTGAGACAATCAAATTTGCATTCATATTTTGAAGACGAAGAAGTGAGTGTCCAAAATAATACAGGTAGTGGACAACAGAGCTGGGAAATGAATCTGTCTAAACTTATGCTAAGCACACTCTATAAATTATTGAGCTATATTTACTCCCCTAGAGCTGATGTGAGGGTTCAGTAGGAGACTAGAAGTTCACAGCTAGGCAGAGTAGCAAGTAGCTTTTACTGTTATTACGTGGTTTCTGTTTTCATCATCAGCACCATTATTGTCACTATTGTTGCCAACAGGTGATTACGGAATGATTATGACTTATATTCAGGACATCAGTATATGAAATCTGAGGCCAACAATATGAAGTAAGGAATAAATGAAAGAGATGCTACTCATCAGAAAGGTTACAGCAGAGACATTGTTTGCATGGGCCCAGTATTTCCAAGTGGTTTGGTCCCCCATTCACCTGACCACAATCATCAGGCTAAGTAAAATACACTAGACTTAAAATGCATATTATATTTCACTTCTAAAATTTTTTTAGAAAAGGCAAATGTATAGAAAGAAAACAGATCAGTTGTTGCATGAGGCAGAGAGCTAGAGGGGCGATTGACAGTCAGTAGAGGAGCTTAAGGTTAGATGGTGGAGATGCTCTAAAAATTAGACAGGGTTCCAAAAAAAATAAATAGGGTTATAGTTGTACACATGTATAGATTTATTAATAATTTTGACCCAAACATTTAAAATAATAAGTTTTATGCTATGTAAAAATATAGCTCAGTAAGAAATAGGAATTTTAAAAAGTAGAAACTAAATTGGAACCAGATCTCTTGTCACAAACTGGTTAATGCTGTTATAGATAGAGTTGTTTACCTTCAAAAGCAATTCAAATTTAATACTGTTCATTCCCATTAAGCCAGTACATGTTTGACTTCTATTCAGCATCTGGTCAGTTGGTCATCTTTTTATTTTCTTTCCTTCCATGTACTCTAATTGCACTTTTAATACTTTTCTAGTATTTTCTTAATTAGGATTTTGCAATTTTCTTGAGACATCGTTGGTAATGTCCAGTTTAAATTTTATTATCCAACTCTTTAATTTTATAAAAACCACACATTTAAAATAGTTTATAATATACCTATAAATATAAGGAAAATATCTTTGTCTGAGCTTTCCAAATTCATTACTGAAAAGACAGGCTAGAGGGGGCTAATGACTGATTCTACAGGACATAATTGACCTATTCCCTTCCCGATAAAGGGCCCCTAACCAGAGGGGATCAGCTAGTGGTAAATCTCGAAATGACAAACAGAAATCTGCAGTGTCGTTATCACTAAGCCAATACCATTAAGGGCCAGTGTTTATTGACACTTCAGGTGACTGGATGAGGCCTCTCTAGGCTGAGCTAATGAGAAGAACCTCTCCATTATCTCTTATCGAGATGTAGTCCCCGCTGCAGCTACCATATGAAGGTGGAAATTACTGGGCAAGCATTGACATGAGCCAGTTGCTGGCCCTTAGTCCTAATGCATATGCTCACGGGCAGGTTGCACTCAGAAGTCCAGCTTACAAGGACCTTTGTTTCAGTTTACTGTTTGCCAAAGCTCATGTCCATAGCACTGTACTGATCTCCAGAGCCCAGTGCTGAAGTGATTGTTTTCATGTATATGTCTCCCACTGTTTTCCTTAGGCACATACAAGAGCAGAGTACATATGTGAAAATCTTCACAGTTGCTGCATTTCCTAACTTCCCACCACCGTTGTTGTTTGCTGCTAGGGGACCTACTCTGCCAACCCCAACCATCCGTAGAGCATCTTCATAAATGTGTCCTTTCTCTATTTTACTAGTATTATAATTAATTATATTTTGCAGGATCGATTCACATTAACATTTTTATTTGTTCATAAAGGAAATGTAATCTTACTACCATTAATGAAAGGTAAGATTTAAAGTCATATTAAAATAAGCACGTAGCTATTAATTGCTCTTTGCCTACATGACATGCTTTCTAACCAGCTTCTGCAAGTATGTACAAAGCAGCAATAGGGCCAGACAGAAAAGTACATTTCCTGACCTCCTCTGTAGTTACACTGGCCGTGGATATAGTTCTAGATCACAAGAAAAGAAGAGATTGTGCAAAGAAGATTCTGAGAAAACTCTTGAAGAGGTAATTGACTTGTGTTTCCAGGACTCTTCTCTTTGTCCTGAAAATTGGCACAAGGTTAGAGAGGAGGTGACTGGTGGCTGTCTTGGGGCCATCGCCCACAAGCTAAGGGTGAGTGCCATGCCCAGCTTCATGTTAGGTAGGAGAGATAAATTCAAGAGATCGCTGTCAGGCAGAATTGTGAATGAGCTCATTGTCAGACATAATAAACAGGTGAATAAATGCATAAATTAATCAGCCTAATTGAGCTATTTCATACAATGTATACATATTTCAAAACATAATGCTGGACATAATAAGTCTATTTACATTTTATCAATCAGTTAATCTGACTAATTTTAGAAAGTTAATTAAACTGAAATCTAGACAGAGTAGAGTCTTTGGTTAGAGTATAATAAAATAAATGAGCTCCCAGCTTATTTAAGTAACTTTTAAATGAAGTTCTTATTACTAGAAGTCAATATAGCACTAACTGAGAAATTTGTCCTTGTTTTACTTAAAATTATCTGATATGTCACCATTGATTTAGGCATCGCACTTTGATAAGCGCTCTGGTAACTGAATGTGCTATGTAAAAATTGTCTTCCCTGAGGACAGAGGTCATTTTCATTTTGCCCATCAGCCAGAGCTAAATTTGGAAGGACCCCAAACAGTACCTGGCCCCTCTGAATATGAATTGTTGGTGGGCAGCTTCTATATTCTCCCTGTCATTGAAGATGACTTAAATGGCTATGGTATGAATTCAGATTTATTCATATATAAATAGTTACTATATGAGAAGGTCAATTCCAAGCCAGACTTGCATCCTAAGGCGGCTTTTCTGCATGAGGATAGGCATTCAGATATCCTTGCTGGGTGTTCTAAGTCACAGCACCAGCTACTGCCTCTCTTTGAGCTTTAAGTAAGACAATGAGGTTACTCAATCCCTTGTGTGTTTTTAGAACAAAGACTGCTCAATCAAAAGCCAAGAGAGCAGTGGCTTATGGGATCTAAGGCTTTGAGCTCATCATTTTTATTTCACTTTACTATTTTACTCAATGAACATCTTAACATATATAGTTTGTGCTTGATGAGTAATAGAAATACTTTGAAACATTATAGATATTGGTGATAATAGAGCTACAATTTCTAAACTTGCACTCATGCTAAGAACATATATATTCTTTCATTTAATCTCTGAGTCACCTCAGAGATTAATATTGTCTAGATTTTGCATTTGAGGAATTTAAAACCTAGAGATTATGAGTACCTCAGCCAAGATCACACAGTAAGTAGTAGGCATGAAAAATGAAATTCTTCTCTGTGTGAACCTAAGGTCAGAACTTTTAGCTATTTCTATCATTTATGGATCTCAGTGTAAAAAATACCCTGACATCTTCATGTGTTAGAAATCTCCATTAAGTATTTGTACTTAAATTAGAAAATGTGGTTATATATTCATATTTTATATTAACTGAATAAAAGTTTTAATAATTCCCTTATACAACAAATCAATTGACTTTATTAATCAGGTAAGTTATTCATTTATATTTAATTAACACATGTGGCATTAACTATATGCCAGGCACTCATACAGGTATTTTTATCTTTTTATATAGATTTTAAACCAATGAACTGAGTAATTTAATTTAGGCAAGAGCAAACTGAGGCATAGATAATTAAAGTCACCTGGTAAAACATGATGTTGCTAGTACCATAAGCAATGCCAAGACATTCTTCTGTAAAATAGGAAGATTATAGGCATAATCCCTGAATTCTTGTCACCTCTAGCATTGATTAATTATATGAGGAACATGCTACTACAAAGTAGAACTGGCTTTCTGGCCCTTTCTCGTATAAGTAAGTTTTCCAGCCTAAACTTTGGTGTCTTTTATCTATAAAGAGTTATAGAACACTAACCGAAGTGAGATGGTTGACTTTGTTTTTGCTATGACAAGATCTAAGACACTGGTGGCAACCCTGTGGTACTCAGGTTGTTTGTTTTTGTTTTCCTTTCTAAGACAAAGTATGCTAATGTATGAGTTATTTTCTCTAAACTAAACATCTCAGTATTCAGGTTTAAATTGCCAGGTCGGCACTTCTCAATAAATAAGTGAATTTTGGAGTTCGGTTTGGTTACTCATTTCTGAAAGATTGCCATCATTGATCTAGAACCGATCCACTGATCAGCTGTGGGAAATCAACACAATTAAAACACATCTTTAGGAAGACTGTAGTTTCTGTTTTATGTTACATACCTTTTTTGGTAAAGCAAGGACCCTTAAGAACTTTGCTATAACACAGAGGCCTCTCCCACTGGACTGTCCAAGTTAAAATTTCTTGAACACCATTGAGATGTTCTTTTACTGGGAAAACAAATTTGTTAGACATTGTTTACATCTGTGTAGAACCTTATTACCCTTAATTATGACAATGAGTTACAGAAGGCCTGACACACTCCGTAGTGTAAACTTACTGTTGGGTCACTTCAGCAATGCATCACCGTGACACATGATGCTAGCTCTCTGCCTAGTTCCTCGTTACCAGACTGCCTTGTGCCCTTGCCCTCAATGCATGAGATTTCTGGTTCTTAATGACTTTTAACCTCTTGAGGACTTCTCGTGGTTCCTGGGGAATGATTTTCTCACATTCCTTGGAATTTATATTTCTTCTTCTGGAGGTGACCCAATTCTAGTAACTGATGCAGGTGCACCAAAGTATAACTACCTTTGATCAGGATGAAGAATGGGACAGAGAATGAGTTCTCTGAGTGTGTTTCATTCCCCACAACCACTCGCAGGTACATAACAGGGTGAGATTTCTCCCAAACTCTTTCTGTCCTATTTCCTTCACTACCAACAAAGTTACTCTTGAAAGCAGGCCTCAGTATATTATTACACAAGAATCCAACTCTCCCAACCAAGAAGAATAGGTGGAAGTTCAGGGATTCCTGTACTTAACTGTTGAGTCTCATCCCAGTTTTGGTTTCCATGAATCTTTCAGAATGACAGAGCATTTTGTCTGTCTTCTATTAAGGCAGCTTCACTTTTCACTTTCCCCTCATATCCTTGATCATAACTATCATCACAATTCCTACACAAGAGCAGAAGAAAGTACAATTGAGGACGATAGGCTACTCTGATTTCTTTCAAGAACCAGTGACCAATGGCCACAGTGTTTAATGTTATCAAGATTATTTGTCAGAAAGTAAGCATAATATTTCTCAGTGTAATAGTTGACCCCAAAACAAGACAGCTAAGTAGGTTTTAGTTGGAGGCTTCCTGGCGCATTTGAGGTCAAATGGAAAGGAAATTAAGTTTTCAAATTTATCTTTTTGTAGCTGAGTGATACTCCATCGTGTAAAAATACCACATCATTTTTATCCATTCTTCAGGAAGGAGAAGTTAATACTTACATTTTTTATTCTTTTTAATTTTTTATAACTTTTTTGACCAGTTTTCCATGCTTCTGTCTGGTAATCTGAACAACTAATTAGAAAAGAGCAATATGCAATATAACAATCATCACTGAATTTTTGCTATTTTGTTTAGTAAAGTTCTGTGCTGTATCTGACTTTTATAGTTATTTTATTTTCTTTAAAAAGAAATACTAAAAAAGAAAATTAATTTTTGTAATTGATGATAGATATCTCCAGATATTCCATAGCATGAATATAATAATTCTTTTTATTATAAAGAAAAAATGAAGATGATACAGAATTTCAAAAAAGATGACAAGAAATTATTGATTATTATATTTCATATTGTTACCTTCAAAGCAGTTGCTTAGATTACCAGTAATAGGCATACAAAAATAAGCAAACAATATAAGCACTAACCGTTCCATTCATAAACTAATACAAATTAGTAGTATAATTATCTTAGCAAATTATGTGTGTGTGTTTCCCCTTTCCTTCTTTTCTCTTTCCCCCATCCCAGTTGTTCTTTCCTTTTAAGCAATTTCTTTCTGTTTCACAATATCTATTACACCCTTCAGATTTTATTTATTCTTTCAGTTTCTTATACTAAAAAGACAATATGATGTTTGTA
>NDGN011451481.1:0-11489 GCA_002564285.1 Tympanoctomys barrerae
GCTTCCCTGGCAAGCGCAAGGGCCTGAGTTCAATCCCCAGTTCCAAAAATAATAATAATAATAATAATAAAGCAATTACAGCGCGGTTTGTAACATTACATTTGGATTACACCTAAAAATTTCTATATTACTAAAATGTTAATCTTTTGATTAGAATATCACTCTGTAATACATTGAATCTAATATTAAGAAACAGCTTTTTAAAAAGTAAATAAAAGCTGGTTATTTATTAGTATCTACCTCTGGGCCTGTGTTTGTGTTTATTCACAATATATGAATGTAATTCAAAATATGAATTTTAAGTTATCCTTTATTTTGGATTATTTATAATCCATTTAAATATTATTAGTGCAGATAAATAACAACATATAAAACAGTGTTTCCTTTGTCTCCATGATTTAATAAAGTCTGTTTACCCAAGCAATTGTTTGTGTATATATGTGTGTTTTTAATGTGAAACCACGATCCTATTTAGATAACTTTTGTTTTTCTTTTTTGGCATATTAGACTACTCACCTAAATTTAGAATCACTGTATTTATAAATTTTATCTAGATTTTAGTTTTAAAAATCTAAAGTTTTTATTCTGTTTTTTGAATGAGTCTAAGAATGCATATTGATAAGAAAGGTCAATTTAGATTGAATTCATTCATTGTGGAAACACTTAATGTGTATTATCTGTGTACTTGGACTTTTGGTGAATATTCAATATACAATTAAGACATAGAATTTTATCAATTACAAGATTCATGTCCCCCCCTTTTGTTGAAATTGTGTGCATCTTTCATATCTGGTATCCCAGTTATAGCTGGAAATAATTTTTTTCTTCTTAGTGTTATATAAAATTTTGATATATCATCCTAAAGTCAATGAAAATGTAACTTGATGATGCAGAATAGCCTGTTTTCAAGAAGCTTTATAAACTAGTAAGGAATTAAATAAAGGAAGAACTACAGGGGGAAAAGATGTTCATAGGGCATTAAAGAACAGTACAGAAGAGTGCTTAGGGAAGACTTCCTGGAGGAAGTAACTGCAGAGTTCGGCTTTCATTAAAAAAAAAAAAAAAATTAAGTCACACACACACGGTGTTCCAAGCAGAAGAAAAAGCTAGCAAGAAAGAAAGATAAGAGCAAGAGAAACAAAGATGAGTTCAGAACAAGAAAAAATATCAAAACGTGAGCTCACTTATTAAACATCAACACATATCCACTTTTTTAAAAAAAAGTTAATCCAATGAACTTAATATACAAGTGATTAATATGAGGTTCTATGCCCTTCTTGGAGATCAGTGGGTTATCAAACTGTGTTTTTTCCACCCCTTTGGGGCAATCTCTCTAGTCTTTCCCCCTAATTCTAATTGTGACTAGTGAGATGGGTGGTTTGGCCTCACAGTGCTTTCTTGCTGCTATTTATTATGTTAGTTCTAAGACAGTACTATAAATATTCTGTTTTGTTTATGTGGGATTATGTTGGTTTGTTTGCCCAAACTCACTTGTCAAAATTATAAGTATAAAGATGATATAATAGCTCAGTTAATTTTTTTAAAAAAAATGTATTTAGTACAGGGTTTAGAGAGTCTCATTATGTAGATCGGACTGATAGTGATCCTCCTGTTTACAGTCTCCCAAGTGCTGGGATTATAGGTAAGTGCCACCACACCCAGTTTCAATCACCTTCTCAGGGTGCCTTGGGGGCAGGGCCAGCATGCCTGGCCCGAGGATGGAACCCCTGGCCCTTGCATCTGTCTAAGCAAAGCTTTAATCTGTTGAGCTATTTGGCCGGCCCTAGCTCAGTTAAGTTTGAAGTTTTAATACCCTTTGAAAGAAAAGATCCATTGACCTTACAAAGTTACATTTGATGATAAATTACTTCTACTTTTTCTTTATGTGTCATTTTTCTTTTGTGTCTTCTTAACCAAGAGATCTCACTCTGATCTGAGTGAAGACTAGATATTTATTCAGAAACTATATACTTCATACTTTCTTCAATCTTAGTAGCTCTAAATTGGGATTACTGTTTCAATCCATGCCCTTCATAAATACCACTTTTTAAAAAGTCCAAAGAATGAATACTACAATCCACTTTGCCACAATTAGAAGCATTCTTCTTCCACCATGTAATCAATACAATTTATAATCTATATACCAATCTATCAGTGGTGGCTTATTCTTTTTAGGTAGGGAAGTACTTCCCCTGTTACAATCCTATCTATAGTCTCCCTATTACTGTTTCACACCTCCCCATATATGATCAAATTAACTCTTAAACCTGGTCAAAATTCTACTGGGAAGCAGATCTACTTTTGTTATTTTATTAAACCAGCGATTAAAGGATGGTTTATTCAATAATGCCATTTATCTGTATTTATTAGTACCATATTATTGTGCATGTGTGTGTGTGTGTTAAATGGTTTTTTACCCCTGTAATTCATTCACATGTAGGTAGGAAACCAGTTTTTTCTCCACTGCATTCATTGCTTCAAGAAAGGGATTAAATTCTCACTTTTGCTGAATGTCAAGAAAATTTGTGTGCCAAGCCATAGTGACTACTTTGTGTGAGAGAGAGTGGTGAGAATATTATTGTATACAGAATTGACCAGAATACATTTAAAAGATGATACATTGGAAATGCTTATATTGTTATATCTTTTTTAGGCCCTTCTATTGATCTAAATTTCTCAACTGTGTTCTTTTCTTATAGCAAGTCTTAGACACATACAAATTTAGCAGTTTAGATAAATCTAGCCATTTAAAAACAAAAAAAAAATTTTCAACTTAACTTTTTGTTATAACCAAAAAAAAAACCCCACAAAAATGGAAAAGTATTATGCCAAATCTCTGTTTCCATCTCTCAGCTCAGCATTTTCTGTATTTTGCCAAACATATTTTACCAGTCTTCATACTTTACTTTTGTTTCCTTTGCCAAATTACGTGAAGTAAATCTTAAACGTTGTATCATTTCTTCTGTATATAAGAAGGCCGGTTTAATACTGTCAGTTTAAGAACTTTCTAAATGATACTGACATGTCAGAAAAGGTAACCTATCTATAAACGAGTTTTGTTGTTGTTGTAAACTTCCTTTTAGGTGATTTCTCAGAACTATTAGGCTGATGACTCAAAATTAATTAGATTCTTAGAAAGTAATATGCTCATGCTGTCAAAAAAGTAATAATCATTTGTTTGAATTTTAATATACAAACATACTGGCCACACTGGAAGAGAAAAACTTTCTCCTTTTAAGTCCCTTAGAATTAAACTTCTGCACATAAGACAAGAAACTCTCAGTTTACACAGGCTTTCCTGGTCTTTTAATTACCTTGTCAACTTTCTGTTGTATGATTATGAGAATGGTGACAGACTGTGTAAATTAGACAGGGTATTTCAGATAATGATTGGAGTTCAATGAAGCTTTGTTAGCATCTCCCCTTTTTGTTAAATTTCACAGAAAATTCATTTGTACATTTTTTCCTCAACATTTTTTATGTTAAATATTTAATGTATTAGTGCAGTTTAGAGATCATGTAGATTGTGCTTCTGGAAGAAAGTTATATCTGCTTTATTTTCAAATGCCCTTTTGACTTTAAAGAAAATAACAGAAAAACTTTTGTTCCTCTTAAGAAAATATACCTAAGAATGATGGTACATTCTTTGAGCTGTTCATAATTCTGATTTGTATGTCCCTTTAACTACCTACTTAAATACTTCTTCATTTTCTAAAGCAAAATTTAGTTTAACTAATGCATGAAAACATACATTATATATGTTAATGTGTTACTAAGTGTTACTATTATGTTACATAGTAATGTGTTACTATGATACATACATAGTATAATGTTTAAATCAGATTAAACATCTATCTGAAACAGCTATCATTTCTGTATTCATCTATCATTAGTTGATGGTGAAACATCATTGATACTTGAAACAATGATAGTGAAGTAAAGCATCATTTCTTTATGGCAAACTCAAGGTTCTTTCTTGTAGCTTTTTAAAATATACAGTACATTATTATTCTTTAGTCAACCCACAGTACATTAGTACATCAGAAAGTCTAAGTGTAACTTAGTATCCTTTGATCAACCTCTCTCCATTCCTTTCTCCTATCTATGTTGCCATTTTCATCTTGTCTGCTGTTGTATGGATCAGCTTTCATTGCCAAGACCAAATACCCAGTGTACACAAAGAGGGGTTTATTTTGTTTTGTTTGTTTTGAGACAGGATCTTGCTATATAGTTCAGGCTGGCTTCAACTCACTGTGATTCTCTTGGCTCTGCCTCCTGAGTGGTGGGATTATAGGTGTGCACCACCACACCAACAGGAAGGATTTATTTTTGCTCATGGGTTCAGTAGTTTCATTTCTCCTGGTCACCTGGCTGCAAGTCAGAAACATCATCATGGAAGGGCATGACAGAACAAAGCTGGTTATTTCATGGAGGTGGTCAAGAAGAACAGCGGGAGAACATTGCCAAAGAGGAAGGGGCCAGGGACCAGATGTAGTTCCCAAGGTCACATCTCCATGACCAACTCTTACGTACTCAGAAGTATGTTTTACCAATCTCCTGCAGGGCTCTAAAGCCAGTCAGTCTGAAAATCCAGCCTGACTGCCACAACTGTCATTTTTTGATTACTTTTCAGAATGTATTAATTAAAAGAAATCAAATTTCCATCTTTATACCCTGAATTCTAGATTCCTAATACAGAAAAGGAGCTCAATATCAAAAGTCAACTATATTGTATGTGTTTATGTAATGTAGGAAACACTTTTAAAATAGTAAATAACAAATGTCAGATAATTTATTTTATCTAACTTTATTTGTGAAATATCTTAGCTAATAAATTTAAAGAAAAGTTTTATTTTTAAGCAATGGTGTACTATTTTCATTTTATTATAGTGTACATACTTTTTGTTTGGATTTTCTGATTTTTGTCCAAGTTCAGTATGTGGAGATTCATCTTTATTGACATTAATCATTTACAGATCAAGCAAATAGAACAATAATACAAAAAATTGATTAGATCTATACCTTACTACTCAGAATTATTTGTTCACTTAATGAGTTGTTATTAAATGAATACCATATGGCAGATACTTGGTACTTACTGAGAGTGCAGGAATGGAAAAAACGTGATCCTTTTTGTTAGGGATCTTACAGTCTGGGAAGAGATAAACAGGCAACCACTAATATTAGGTTTAGAACACTCTATGTAACGTTATATAAAGACTGTAACTTTGTCTTGGTAAGTTTGGAGAGGTCCCCTCATTTTATAGATGAGAAAACAGCAATTCCAACTAGGTAAGTTGGGAAAAGTCTTTTACATTGCTAGTAAGTGCAGTACAAATTCAGGTCTAGCTGAAATCCGGGTCTTGGTTTCCTCACACTCCAGTGTTTTTCTGACTTTTCCCTCAAAATTTTAAGGACATACACCTCCAAAGGACCTGGAAAGCATAACCAGAAGTAGCTCAATCAAAAACATTTCACTGAACTCATGTTTCATTTTTAATATTCTTATTGATATTTTTGCCCTTTAAGTCTAAAATTATTCTGTGAATTTTATTATAAAAAACCCTGAATTATGTATCAGAGCAGAAAATTTACACTTTAGAAAAACTGCTATGTCTAGAGATACACAGTCATGTTTGAAATACTACACCTGCTGGGGAGATAGCTCAACAGCGTAATTCCCTGCCTGGCAAGCATAAAATCCTGAGTTCAATTCCCAGTACAAAAAAAAAGAAAGCTTACACCTTACATGTTCTTGATAATTTCAGTCCCTATTAACTCCTTAACCTTTAATTTCTGTTGTACTTTCAGCTGTAAATCTGTATGTACCATAGTGCGTTTCATGTTATTCTTGTTTCATATCTGTATCACTCAAACCAGATTTTAGTATAGGAGTAGAGATATTTTCTTATGTTCCCTGTAGTAGTTAATACAGTGCTAGATCCTAAACCCTAGAAGCAATATAATAATCAGGGTAAGCCCTTTGATAACAGATTTGGAATGGATTACTTTTGACCAAAGCAGAGATCTTTATAAGCATAAGACTTCAGAAAACATGGCTATTGGAGTCAGCACAAGCCTGTGAGACCTTTCTTCCCTAAGTAGGCAGATAGTACTCTGCACTGGCATGCTGATGCCATGTTTATGTCCCAAGAAGCATGGCTCCTAATCTTGAAACTTGAGATGATTAGGGATTCATGCATAGAAGGACCACAGAAGATTGAAATCTTTTGTAAATATCAGTAAGTAGTTTGTGTATGAAGATACTTTTTAAAAGATTAAAATTGGGGGGCCTGCCCATTAGCTCAGTTGTTTAAGTGCCTACTAAACAAAGCAGTTAGACTCAAGATGCTCTGGTTCAAAACCGTTTCTCACAGGAAACCAGAAATGCCCTCAAGGAATCTTCAGGCCACCAAAAAAAAATAATAATAAAAAGATTAAAATTGGATTAACAATGAAATATTGGCCCCAGACATTTTAAGGACCCTTCAGAATTTTTGCAAATTTCACAAGTAGATGAGTGACACAAGCCAGAAGACTTCTTCATATTTAGCTAACCTAGAGAGTAAAGATAAGGCACCAACATAAACTTTAGTTAATGTTCTTGAGTAATATTTTAAAGCCTAATTTTTTTTAACGTTTAATTTAATGTGTACCTTCATCAAAAAACCTTTACCCTAACACTTCCCCTCCTTCAAAAGACAATAAAACAAATCTGTAACTAAAGGAAGTAAAAGGAGGAGCATATTTTCCCATTGCAGTCAACTTTTCTGTTTAAAGTTGATAAAAATAAAAATCTTTTAATGAACGCCTACTCTTATCTTTTGAAGATCAAAGTAAAACATTTTGGGGAGTCAAGGGAAATACTACAGACTTAAGCATTCTAGTTTCTATCAACTAAATAATAGTCTAAATAATATTTATACTGAAATGAATTTGATGACCTATAATTTGTATAGTTATTATTGAGTCACAGTAGTATAGTGTAGTTTGTCTTCTAAATTGCTAGAACAATTTGGTTTATTATTCTTACTTCCTGCTAGCTACCATCAAATGTCTTTCATATAGATGAGGAAGGGAAAAAGCATCAAAGTTGCTTTCAATTCTGTTTTTTACCAACTGGAGGGAGGAAGCTGATAAACAAGACAGTCAGCTATCAAAACAAACCTCTAATACTATCTTAGATATATTTAAAACCAGCAGTACATTAGAGCAATTTTTGTGTGTTTATTCATAGAAATTCAGGAGTAAAAGATGCTAACACATACAAGATGTTATAAGTCTGCATGAGGTCTTTTTTCTCTCTGACAAAAAACATTAGAACAGAGACTGGTAATTGTTTTACAGTAGGGTTCTAATGACTCTCCAGACTTTTAATAGAAAGGCATTTGTTTAAGATTTTTCAATTTGCTACTTTCATCAGCCTCTGTTTTATATTTGCTCAGTAATATGTAAATATGACTTCCCCAGCCTTATGATGGACTGGATTTTTGGCTTTCCACTTCTGTGATACAACAGCCATCTTGAAAGACCTGTTTATATATTGAAGGTTCATATATAATTCTTTGCTTAAAAAGAAAGGAATTGAATTATAAAAACAAAAACAAATCACAAAAACTTAAAAATTAACTTATTTCTATATGTAGAATTAGAACTTCACATTTTGTAATTGGATATAGGTATATTTGTACTGACATAAGTAAATAGAATTTTTTTTTTTTTTCAGCACCAGGGATCAAATTCAGGATCTTGTGCTTGCCAGGCAGGCACTTATGCCGCTGAGCTATATCCCTGGCCATAAATGGAATTTTTAAATGACTTATATCCTATTAAAGTTGAATTGCTGGTATTTGTTACAAGAGATGCATACTGATAGAGCAACTAAATTTACATGTGCTGTTCATGTAAACTATAGAAAATCATCAGCTTGAGAATAGAAAACTATCTTAAAACTTTATAAATATCTTTTAGCCCATCAGAAAACAAGTTTCTTTTTTCTTTTTTGTATTTTTAGTACAGGATCTACAGGGTCTCACTACACAGATTAGACTTCTAGTGATTCTCCTGTTCTCAGCCTCCCAAGCGATGCCCAGTCTCAGTTGCTGTCTCAGTGTGCTCCTGGGGTCGGGGCTGACATGGCATGCTGGGGATTGAACCCTGGTCCCTGCACTTGCCTAAGCAGGTGTTTTAGTCTGCTGAGCTATCTGGCCAGCCCAGAAAATAAGCTTCTGACACCACAGTCTAGGAATAATCATTTGTCTACATTTAATTTCCTTATTTTTTCTATTTCATTGTCTACTTTGTCTCTGAAATTTCCTTTATGGCTCCATTTTTTTCTTTTCATCATATAACCTTTTTTTTTTTTTCTTAGTGTTGGAGGTTGAACCTAGTATATTCCTATTGAACTGTATCTCTAGCCAGCCCCCCACCCCCACCCCTTTTATTTAGAAACAGGGTCTCATAAGTTGCCCAGGTGGGTCCTCACATAGCCTTCCAGAATGCTGGATAGCAGTTGTGTGCCACTATAGCTGGCTGTTTTCTTTTTCTTTTTTTTAATATAATGAATTTAAAGAAACATTTTGCCTTACTCTGTTGGTATGGTCTTACATAAATTAGGAATAGCAATTGTTTTTTTTTTTTTTGAAATCAGCATTGTGGCAACTAGAAATTGATGAAATAATGTCTTATGATAACCATCTTTCATTCAATGACATGATAAAATATAAGGTGAATGGGTAAATATGACATGTTAGTCTGACATAATTTCATATATTTCTTTGTCTTAACACTCATTTATTATTATTTTTATTAATTTATTTACCTATTTATTTGGTACAGGGTCTCGCTATGCAGCTTGGACTCATAGTGATCCTCCTGTCTCAGCCTCCCAGTGCTGAGATTACAGGTGTATGCCACTATGCCTGGGTTCGGTGGCTGGCATGGCATGTAGTACCAGGAATCAAACCCAGGTCCTTGAGCTTGCCAGGCAGGTGCTTAGACCACTGAGTTATGTCCCTAGCCCACTAATTTATTTTTTAATAGAAATTATTTTAGAGGAATTCAGACTAGTACCTACAGTTTTGAGTTCAACCAGCTATGAGTGGAAAATACTGGAAAAAAGAAAAAATGTTTCAGAACACACATGGACTTTTTTCCCTTGTCATCATCCCCTAAACAATACTGTATAACAACTATTTATATAGCACTTAAATTGAAAAGGTATTATAACTATCTAGAGGTGATTTCTACAGGACAATATGTTTAGGTTATATACAAATTGTATGCCATTTTATATAAGGGACTTGAACAGATTTTGGTATCATTCATACCTTTCGATTTTTGATTTTGTAACCAATCTATCATGCACACCAAGGGAAGACTATATTTTATAACAACTCTTTTCATATTGTATTTGAAACTGGTTGGGAATTTTGAAATTTTTGTTACTAGAAAGCAGAGGTAAAAAGAAGGTATTTCTTAAGTTGCAAATAGTGGAACCAAAGATTTCAGAAGCTCCTTGTCTCCTAATCTTAGGAAGCCAAATCAAATTTCATTTATTGTGACCATTAGGACCACAGACGATCAGAACAAAGATGTTTGTATTTTATTTTGTCTCCAGATTGCTTCTTGTGTACTTGAAACTAAAGAGTTAACCACAATTATATCCTCAGTTTCAAGGTAGTGGTCATAGCTTGAGGAACAATTTCTCATTATTTTACTGAATAACTTTTTCCCCTAGAGTTATGTGCCTTTCAGATTCTGGCAATCTGAATAGTCTTGTGCCATTTGTTAATTATTTCAACTAAATCCTTACAGTAAACTAGATTTGTCAAAACATTTGAGAATATACTGAAGGGAAAAGTACATCTTGAATATGTTAATTGTGTATTTGTTGAATAGCATTAATAGGAACATAATATTGTCTCTGCTCCCTCTCTGCTAAATCTGTATTTCTCTATAACTTAAAAATAAGCCCAGCTCACTAAGAAACACAGAGTTGTCCTTTGGAGGGAGGAAGGGCGGGGTGTGAGGTAGGGAGAATACTCTGTTATAAACTTTTTAAACCACAACTTCTTGATATAACATTTCTTTTTTTTGGTCTGAGTTATGTATTGTATTATACATAAAATTATAGTTTGGTCTGAATTATGATTTTATAATACTTGAATTTTTTCATTCTTTTGAGAATGGGGTCTATTTATTTATTTTTGTATTTTAGGGAAGGGTCTATAGGGTGTTTAGGGTCTCACTACTAGATCAGACTCATAGGGATCTGCCTGTTTACAGCCTTCCAAGAGCTGGGATTACAGGAGCACACCATCATGCCCAGTCTCAATTGCTGTCTCAGTGTGCCCCCGGGGGCAGGATGGCATGGCAGGCCTGGGGATTGAACCCTTGGCCTCTGCGCCTGCTTGCAGGCACTTTTATCTGCTGAGCTATTTGGCTGGCTCTAGGGTCAGTTTAGAGATCAATAAGTAAAATAAATTTGAAGACTTTTTCCTTTCTCCTTAAATTAAAGAATTATTTAGAAAAGTGGTTAAGTAATATTAATTGGGTGTAAAACTCAATTAGATCACTAGAAGTCAGGATTTAATCACATTCAAACAATATATTCAGCAACACATGCCATCCTACCTGTTTTACTCTTCAGATAAAATTATATTTTTTCTATTGACAGGTTTGTTGAGCCAGAGAAAAGTGGAATTAAACTCTTTTAGGTCACAGAATAAGTGCTTTTGTACTTTATTTTACTGATCTGTGAAACTGATTGTGATTGCTTCCTAGATGTTATGAATAAGTCAGTGTTTTTATCTTCAAGTAGTTTTCAGTCTAGTGATCTGTGAGCAAATGATGGGAATATAGGATGACGTTACTAAAGAAGTAGGTGAGAGGTCTGAGTGTGACAAGCATTTTTCGCATCTATCAGAAGCATGAGGAAGGCTTCAGAGAGTTCACACATGAATTATGACTCTAAAGAGTTTTAAAAGTTTACCTACCAGATAGAGAATTATCTCAGGAGAGGGGGTTTCAGGTGAGGTCAGAGAGAACAGCCTTGGTAATGAAGTAGTGATAAAATTACTGCAGCTTTATACCTGAAGTAGGGAAGGCAAAAGTTGTTGAGGCTATCAGAGTGAGCGAGGATGTGATGGTGGGTGGCTTTGTATGCCATAACAAAGAATTATCTTATTGTTTCCCAAATATGGATAGCTGTCAGAATCACAGAATTACTTGTGGCTCTGTTGAACATGTAGTTTTGCCTGGGTCCTGTATGGTTTTTATTCATGATTATAGTAAGCTTGAAAAGTTTTAAGCATGGAGATAATTTGATCAGGCTTGCATTTTTAAATATTAGTTTCTCCTTACAGCCTTTTTCATTGTGTTAGTCTTTCTAATGGAGCCTGCCCATTAGCTCAGTTGTTTAAGTACCTGCTTAAGCAAAGCAGTCAGGCTCAGGATTCTGTGGTTTGATCCCCAGATCCTCATGCCTT
>NDGN011451483.1:0-10421 GCA_002564285.1 Tympanoctomys barrerae
ATACAAAATTGTCCTTCATTTATATCTCCTTTTTATGTTTAGTTTTGTCAGAGATGGGTATTCAGTTGCCATCCAAATATTGTAGGTGCGTGAATTCAGCAAAATATTCCAATATAGCGCAGTAGTCCACAATAGTAGTGGGTTGTCCACAGGACTGGCAAACTTTGTAAAAGAATAAATAAATGTTAGTTTTGTTGTACAGCACATTAGTCGTGCCCATCAAGCAGACCAGCAACCGCCTACCCCAGCTTTTGTCTTGTCTATCTTTCTCATTTCTGTCACTGTTTCTCCCCTGATAGAACTGATCGCAGTGAGAGCAGCAGATCCCTATGCCCAGACAGTCTTACATATGGTGATGCTCACAGGATGAACTCAGGAAAAATAAAGTGACTGGTAATTCACAGGCAAGAAAGGCACATTCTGCCACTCCATTATTTTACAAACACAAGTCATTACACACAAAAAAAAATGTCTATTTTTTGACATTTCAGAAATTTACTTCTTGAATAATACTCTCACAAACATACTTTATATGGCTTCACCTTTTCATATATTCATTGATAAAAGCTGATATTTTATTTCAAATACCCTAAGCAGGGTAAGATCTTCCTATAAATCTATCATTTTAAACTATATTTACTCAAGAGATAAATGGTAAACTATGATGCTCCTCTAAGCGTTGGCTGAGGAAGTCACTCTAAGACTACAGGATGACCTAGTGGATTTAAACTGTAAACTTGTCCCCCGCCTGAAACTGAGAGCAAAATCACCCATAACACACAATTTTCATAACTTCACAGTACAAAGGAACCCACCTAGCAGTCTTCTAAAGTAAATATATGTATGTGTATTATTTTTGTTTATTGGCCTTGAACCTAAAGTCTAAAATCAGTTTTCTAATATTGCCTGATAAAAACTTCTCCACAGTACAACAAAAATATTACAAATAGTATTTTTAGGGACAGTGGAAAAGCCCATTTTGTCTAACTCTAGAAGAACACAGCTCAGTTCAGGACACTTTTATTTGCAAACATGTTAGTTCATAAATAGAAGCATTAGACAATATTTTGTTTTGGCTTGCAAAATCTGGGAAATGAGCACAGTTGTGCTCATTTCCCCTACACAAACACAAACATGCCCATCTTTTTCAAAATCATAGAACAGGCCAGAGAGATAGCTCTGCAGACTAAAGCGCCTCCTTAGGGAAGCCTCGGTAAGTGCAGGGACTGTGGTTCGAGGGCTGGTACCACATACCATGCCAGCCCCACCCCAGGGCAGTCTGAGCCCGCCACATAAAAAGAATCATAGAATAAATTAAGTTCATGAACTGACACACCACTTTTTAGATAAAAAAAGACCAAATGTGAAAAAAGGTTATTAAAACAATTCATGCAATCAGATATACTCTCACACACTAAAAATAACACAGTATCAACGAAATTTATTAAGTCTTATGTGCCAGCTACTCTGTCACCTGGCCACCTTTGAGTAAGTGCTAACTCAGTCACTAGAGACTGTGACCGTGGGCCAACTCTTCAACTGGCTTTGTTGAGTAGCAAAAGTACTGATGTACCTGTGTCATGGGACTGTTGTGTGGACCAGCTGTGTATGTGTGCATGTGTGTCAGTGCCTGTATGTGAGAAGAAAGGACCACTCTTCCCCCTCCTCCCTTCAATCTTGCAATTGTCTTCCTTCCAGTTATAACTATTGCTTGCTTCATCCTGTTTTCTATTCCACTAATTTTTTTCTAAATTATATTTTCCACCATGACTAAAATAACCTATTCCCTTCAGAAAGATATACAGGCATATATTTTCATCTTCATATTTATGGTAATTTTAAGAATGCAACAAATTGTGCAGTGGTGCTGTTAAGGCACACCACACACCCAGAGTTCCAAAACACAGCAAATAGGAACAGCAACTACACAGCATTTCAGAGGAATAAAAATATGATTGAGTACACAATTTTTGCTACAGCAACTCTAAAGCCTGAACTTAATTAGTAACATATTGATTACAAGTTACATGAATTTATTACAAAATATAAAGACTGGAAAGGCGCCAGAGCTTAGATGTTCCCATTACCAAAAAACCAGAAAGTATGTAAGATGCTGAAAATGTGTTGATTAGATAGATTTAAGCATTTCACAATTTATTTGTATGTCAAAGTATCATGCTATATGCTATAAACATGTGTGACTTTAGTTACCAATGACACCTCAATAAAGCCGAAGATGTTGGGAATATAAAAATGCGGAGAACCTTATTGCAAAGTGAGGTTATGAGAAGTAACAACCACAACTGGCAGAAAACACAGACTTCAGGCTCCAGCTAAAGAGAAAGGACCAGGGCTGAGGGTATAGCTCAGCGGCATAGCACTCGCCTGGCAAGCCCAAGGTCCTGAGTTTGATTCCTAGTACCAAAAAGGAAATAAAAATAAAAAAAGAGAAAAATTCCCTCCAAAACACTCACTGGAATGACAGCATCAGTGTTCAAATGACATGAAATGAGAATGAGAGAACAAGAGGAGAAAAAAACATCTTCAAAGCAGTCAGTATGGGCATACATGGAATCTGACTAGTGTCACCTAAAGAAATAGACTCCTACGCAGGCTTCACAGTCCTCGGGTTAGCCTTCCCCAATCCCAAAACTTTCAAGAACTTCCCTTTCCATCTGAAGTGGTGGCAAAAAGGGACTAGAAAAGAACATATTACCAGAAATTCCAGGGAGGGATCTCAGAGATTTGTTTCAGCCAAACCCCTAAGAATCTAAAGTAATCTCTTCCGTCAGAGTCCAACTGGGGGTTTCAGGATTAGTTAGGCGCCATCCTGAATAAAGGAAGCCTCAGGGAAAAGTTCACCATACTGACCTTGAGACTCCCTGGATGCTCTACCACCCCACCCACCCACCCACAAAGGCCTCAGGTCCCAGAAGGTTGGCAGCCAGGCTCAGAACTGGCAGGCATAAGGCTGGAAGGCGATGTGCTCAGAAATAGCACCCTGTAGAGCTTTCCAGAGCTACTAGAACAAATGCCCATGCACTGGTGAGTAGAGATAAATTTATTTTCTCACAGTGTTGGAGGCTTATTCCTGAATTTTAAGAGTGGAGTGCTCTTGAATGTTCGATGCTCTCTCTTTGTAGAAGCCTCTCAAGGGATCTTCTGCCTCAGCTCTTAAAGCTTCTGATACCAACAGGCCAATTTTGGTTCACAGCAATTTAAATCCTATCTATACTTTTACCTTACATGGTCCTCATACTCTGTGTTTGAGTTTCTGACTCTATTCAAAAGAACACCAGGTATATTGGATTAAAGTTCCATCCTGTTCCAGTATGAGGTCATTTTAACAAAAGTAATAAAATCCACAATGATCATATTTTTAAGTAAAGTCACATTCTGAGGTACTGGGGGTTAGGGTTTCAACATATTATTGGGGAGACCACAATTGAACCCATAACAAATAAGTGGAGGACAAATGAGAAAAAGTGTTAAAATATCAGAAAGGAAGAAAAAAATACAAGAGGTAAAAACATAAATAAGTGAAATAAGACCTCTCTCTTGAGTTTTCAAATTGATGATGAAAGTAAACATCATGGCACACATACGGTTCTTAGTGTATATCAAGGAAATATTTGAGACAGTTACAGGGGGCATATACATGGTATGAGGTAAATCACCTCAAAGAGAGGTAAGGTTTCTGTGCTGTGACTCCAACTGGTAAAATATGGACATCTGTAGGCTTTATCCAGTAATACAACCATAAGTTTAACAGCTAGAGTAACCACTAAGAGATCCTACGGGAATGGATATATTCAAAAGTACTCTAGATAAATCAAAATGTATTCCATTTAAATGTCCAAGTAATGCAAAGGAAGGCAGAAAAAAGATAATAGAAGAACAAAATCATAGAAGAAAAAGTAAATAATAAAATATAACTGAAGTCTTAACATGCATATACTTTCATTAAATATAAATACTTGAAGTAAACTATGAAAGGATACTCGGGTAGAATGGATTGTTAAAATGACTCAAGGCAAGGCTGTCCCAATTAGTAGACTGAGAGTAAAAGTTGAAAATAGATAACTTATAAAAATATTTTTAAAGCTTCTATGGGCCGTGCATGGTAGTGCACACCTGTAATCCTAGTACTTGGGAGGCTGAGGCAGAGAAGGATTGTTGTGAGTTCATGACCAGCCTGGGCTAAAAAGTGAGCTCAAAGCCAGACTGAAGTGCATAGTGAGACCTTATTTCAAAATGAAAATAAATAAATAAATAAATGTTAAATAAATATAAGAACTAAGCATTTTGCCTTATTACCCTCCAGTCATATCCTGGGTGTTGATTCCAGATAAGTAAACCTTAAGTTTATACCAAAGCCTGTACATATTTGCATGCAGTTGCTTTACTTCAGGTGCCTAAAAGACAAAATGCCCTCCTATAGGTGACTGATGGTGAACACCTACCATCTCCTATGGAATATCATTCCGCAAGAAAAACAATGGCAACAGCATCGGTATTGCCATAACTTGGATGGATCTCAAGGGCATTATACTAAATGAAGAAAGCCAGTTCCAAGCACTGCCAGATTCCAATATGTAAAATTCTTGAAGTGACAAATTTATAGAAATGTAAAGTAGTGAGGATTGTTGCCAGCAGCATAAAGGGCGGAACTGGAGAAATTGTCCGAACGTTGTTAGAGAGGCTGTTTGGAAAAGCTGTTGGAGCTGTTGGAAGCTGTTGGCTTTCCTAGGCTGTTCTGCTGGGTGACCACATCATGCTGGCTTTCATGATGAACTTGGCAATTCTCTTTGCTGGAAGATCTCGGGATCTACACTGTCACTGAGAATGGGTACAGTTCATTTTGGGGAAGCTCTGATCCTCACCTTGGCCATCACTTTCTGGCATTGGAGGGGAAGATGGTACACTGCTCAGCCTCATGGGAAAGTTTGTGGTGTTGGCTTTTCTGATGGGAACTCAACTTCCCTAACCACTGGAGGAGCTCGGGGACCTCACTGTTGCTGAGGCTGGCTGGGGTACCTTTGGGGGAGCTCTGGTGCTAACCTTGAGTGTTGCTTCCTGGCTCCAGTTCAGATCCCTCAGACTACTAGCACAGATCCTTCATCTTACTGGCACAGACTTCCTAGCTTCCACCACTGACCCTTGAGCCCTTCCAGTGTAGATCCACCTCACTCTTTCTTTCCTCTCCCCCAAAGTTAAAGGAGAGGATGTATTTCATTTTCTTTTTTATTCTTTCTTTTTTTTTTTTTTTGGTGGAACCTGGGAGTGAACTCAGGCCCTTGTACTTGCCAGGGAAGTGCTTATTCCACTGAGCCATCTCCCTGGCCCCTGTTTTGTTTTTTGATACCAAGAATCAGGCCCTTCTGTTTTCCAGGTGGGTTTCTGCACCACTGAGCTGCATCTCCAGCCCTCTACCTTCATGTTGTTACCACCCAACATATGTTCACAGTGTTTAATAAACATCTCTGTGGCCATCCAGATAGCTCAGCAGATTAAAGTGCCTGCTTAGGGAGACACAAGGGGTCGGGCTGCCTTGCTGGCCCCACCCCCGTGGCATGCTGAGAGGGTAGACATTGGGCGTGGTAGCTCACACTTGCAATCCCAGCACTTGGGAGGCTGCAAACAGGAGAATCACTATGACTTCAATCTACATAGTGAGACCCTGTACTAAATACATAAAATAAATAAATACATAAACAGACAAACAAACAAACATCTCTTGAAACGACAAGTAAATGAGGCGTGATTAGGACAGAAAGTGGGCTGACAGCAGAAATCTCTAAGCACAAGGGTAAAAAAAAATACACTGCCTTGGCCGTGACTCCTGGGTTTGAAGCCATAGCAGTCAGGGCATATCACGCACAAAGGCTTTCTCAGCATTCCCTGAATTGGGGATTAGACATTCCTGTCCTGTGCCCCAGGCATGCCAAAACTCACTTGACCTGAGCAACAAATACTGAATCATGTCCAATATCATATTATACAATATGGTACACATTTCTCCCCACTTGTCCAAGGGAATTACAAGCTGAAGTCCAAAGAGAATAGATCATAAGTTTAAGAAATCTAGCAACAGATTCAATTCATCACTGTCTGTTTCTCTCTTTCTCATTTTACAAATAAACTGCTATACACACTGCCCAATTCCAAGCAGAAGTTGTACCAGCTGTTATCAGATCCAGTGTTAAGTGCCCTTAGAGAATTCAATTCCAGCCAAAAGTGACAAGAGGCAACAGAACACTTGGCCAGTACTAGAAAGAAAAATAAAGAGGACTAAAAATGAGGTAACTTCCTCTACAAAATAAGGTGATATATCTTTGATTGTTTTGAAGGCTTATAAATATGAAGTTCCTCATTCATCCAAAACTATCTTTTCTGTTAACATACTTATTCTCCAATGATTTCCAGGAGGCTAAATAAGTTGTCCGTGACCTTATTTTTTTTGCATTTACTTGTTTGTATGTTTGTTTGTTGGTTTAATGATAGGCTATAAACAAAAGCAATTAATTGGTTTGTTCTATAACATTTATGTATATCTAACTGGCTTGCAAAGTACACAATATTGAATAATCAAAGTAATAAATGGTTATACATTCATAGTGCTTTATAAATTTACAAAGCCCTCACACAGAAGTGTTTTATTTTGTGTAGAAAGTATGTAGAATGCTATCAGAAGATTTAGTCATGAAAAAGTAAAGAACCAAGATCTGAGTTTGTCAAGGGAGCTGTTGAAGAGCTGTGCTACAACGTGACACTGCTAAGCTTGGGACCCAGGTACGTGACATAGTCATTAATGTTGTAAAGACAGCGAGCCCCACTGGGCTCAAACTTCAGAGCACTGCTCTTCACTCAGCGACCTGCTGCGCTTCATGATCCTCATGCGTAAACTCAGGATAAATTTAGAGTGTTCCCCATGAACTCAAAGTGACCAATCGTTTCAACAGTGACCAATAGCTCACCTGGAATGAAATGAACTCTGAATGACATTTGCTGCTGTTACACCTGCTGTATTTCTCTCACTGTGACTTAGTACCTCGTGGGGAAATTGGTTTCTCAAGCATTATAGTTTCACGAAATAGATAAATGTGGATTTGAGTATTTTCTCAATGCCTACTGTCATGTAAATTTGGGTAAGCTCTTTGAGATGAGTGCCTCAGTTATAAAACTGAAACAAGCATCATCTGGACAGACGGATGGTGTTTCCAGTGAACGAGATAATGCCATATGTGGTGCAACGTGTGTTCAGCATGGTGTTTGCACCTCAGACCTGGAAGCAACTATCAAATGTGTGCATTTTATTTATGTAGCTGGATCTTCTATCTGCAGTGATCAAATCTCTAATGTAGTCAGTGTCAGCCCACCAGGATTACTTGGACTTCCCAAAGGGTGCTTAACACAGCCAGTTCTCTCAAGCAACCCCACAGCCTCTCCATCAGTGTTTCTCTCATTTCCTGGGGCATTGTCCTTGGGAAAGGGAGAGCTCAGAGTTAGACTCCTCATGGGGCAAGAGTTAGGACGGGGAAATAAATCATCCGTGGGAAATTAAACATGGGACAAACCAGTCATGACCAAAAAAAAAAAAAAAACTCTAAAAGATGAAGAAAGACTTTAATGACCATGAGTTATATGAATCTGAATGCTCCTGGCAAGAATGTACATGACTCTTTGAGTGTCCCCCAGTACTTGCTAATGCCCAGTGTTGTTCTATGGGTATCTAGAACTTTAAAATGGAAATAGTCTTATCAATTCCAAAAAATGAAGTAAAGTGAGGTATACAGCTTCCCCAACCTAGGGAGGAGCAATTCTAGAATATTATGCTAGAAAAACCCCACTCAGCCATTTTCAAATCCAGTCACTACTACCCTCTTTTGTCCTTTTCTACACTATTGCTAAGCTAATAATCTCTAATTTTATAGGAGGACTATATCTATAGGCAGAACTGTGGGGACTCAGAAAACTAGATTCCGATGTGCTCTGCTTAGTGAGATGAATTATTCATAGGTGCCAGAACCCAAAGCCAGCTGAACACTACATCTTTGTGGCGTCTGGTGGTCCAAAGCATTTAGAAAACAACCTCAATGTCCACTATCAAAATCAGGACTTTTAGAGATATAGCATCCATGTTCTGTGGAACCTGGAAATAACCAGAGGTAAACCTGAGGCGCCCTTGGAAACTCAGAAAGATATATTTTGTTCAGGTGATAGGAAAAGGATGCGAGATGACACCACGTCCCTGTGGAACAGTAGCACAGCTGTGGAGCACAGCATGCAGACTGTCAGGAGGAAGCGCCTCCTGAAATGTGGACTAACACCTATGTGGCCCTCTAATTTATTCATTCTTCCATTTAGTTTTGGAGAAAATGAGTCACTGTAAAATATAAAAGAAAACTTCTGTCTGATCATTTTTCTGTCCTACCAGGTTGGACAGGAAATGAACATAATAGAAAAAAAAATACATGGATTAGAAGGCAAATAATTATATATATTCCTAAAAATAAAATTAAATTTGTTTCATGAGAGTCAAGTATAAGCCTTGCCAACTCTATTTCAGCCAGAAGAAATTCATCCTCTTACAGCAAACTCAATTAGACATTTAAGAACTTGATAACTGAGAGGAGAAACCATGGCCGCAGAGGAGGAACCTTGTTTAGAGCTACTCAGAGAAACTCAACTAAAACACAGGTTACTAGAAAAAAAAAAGTGGAGGTACAGAACCATGAAACTAAAATCAATCTGACACAAGAAACTAATACATCAAGCAAAACATAAATAAAAAACTTAATAAATGGCCAGCCAGCCCACCAGGCTGCCAGGAGGTCACAAGATCAGGACAATTGCTTACCATACTTAGAAGCTAATAAGAATAGAAGAAAAAAAGCATATACTAAAATAATGTAGCTAAATCAAGCCATAAAGGATAGGCTTGGGATATGAGGTTCTTGCCCCTTCAGCCTTCCTCGAAACAAAAGTTGCTACAGTTCAGCAGCAAATTCTGCCAACATGAATTGCTCCCTCCTTGACCATCAGCCAGTTTTCCTTTTATTTCTTTTTTCATTTCCCTTTTCTTTTCTTCTTTTCTTTCCTTTCCCTTCATTCTGTGCACCAGGGGCTAACTGTAACTCCCAGGAACAAGATTAAAGACTACAGAGGTACTTAGTAAGTGGAACAGACAGCCCCTGCCCTGTGATCTGTGGTTAGAAAGGCACAAGGAGTTAAACAGACCTGCACCTCCAGACCATGTGCCCAGGCCACCAGAGGTGGGAGCGGAAAGGCACCCCACAGCACCCCTCCCACCTCATCCAAGGAAGTTGCAGACTAAAGCAGAGGCAGGTGATGGGGGCAACAGAACTTGCAAAGCCATGAGCAGGAAGTTAGCACCTCACCCCAAGAGAGGACTAAGAATTACAACTGAGCAGCCCTGGACTGTGCAGAGCACATCCAGCACCCCATGTCACCCTGCAGCAAATGACCTGAGAGAACTGAGACTGGCCGGTGAAGAGGAACACAGAAGGCTGAGCAACTAGGAGGAGCCTGGTGAATAGTCTCATTAATTTTGCTGGTCAACTTCAATAAACATAATGAATTGTTCAGCAAATTTAGAGTAGAGGTAGATTTCAAAATGATGATAGGAAGAGTGTGGAAACCATGAATGATCAATATAAGAAAGCAACAATGCATGAAACAGATATACAGGAAGGGGAAAAATTCCATTTAAAGCTATAAAAACTGCTTCAGTGAAACTGAGGGCAGACTTTGAGACCCTGAAGACAGGATGGTAGCTAATGAAAATGAAAGGAAAGTCTCTGGAAAATAAGAAAAGATTAGGAAACACCAACGCAACAGCTTCAAGACTATGCAAAAAATAATATAGCTATAATTGGAGTCAATGAAAAAGCAGAAATCAATACAAGTGACATAAAAATCAATTTGAAGAATAGCAGACAACTTCCCAAGCATGGGGAAAACTTCTGACATGCGGTTAAATGAGGCATATAAACTCCAAAAATCACACTGTCATAAACAAAATAAATATATATCCCTAAATATAATACTCAAGACCCAAGAAACTCAGCATGATAAAGGAATATTTATCCTTTTAGAGCAAAGAAATACATCACAAATAAAGGAAAGCCCATCAGAACCATGGAAGACTTCCCAATACAAACCCTCCAGTTAAGGAGATTTTGGAGTGAAGTATTTATTATAAGTTCTGAAAAAAAAATTCCAATACAGATTGATGAATCTTGCAAAACTATCTTTCAAATTTAATGAAGAAATAAGATACTTGCATGGCAAAGAACAACTGAAGAAATTCATAACCACCAACCCAGCACTACAAAGGGGATTGAAAGATATTCCAAACAGATAGAAAAATAAACACAATTCCAAGAACATCAGTGTTA
>NDGN011451491.1:0-29354 GCA_002564285.1 Tympanoctomys barrerae
ATATATATATATATATATATATATATATATATATAATTGAAAATAATAAATCATGAAAATCCTTTTACAGATGCTAACATCAAAAACTGTTCAACATCACTCACAATCAAAAGGAATATGAGCTAAAGCCCTATACAAGTGCTATCTGTAAGTAAAAAAACAAAAAGTGTTGGTCAAGATATAAAAGATTGGAATCATTAACCCGCTGGATCTTGAGTTGGAAAACTGGAAGCCAAATGCTTAGAAAAGTTTTGCAATAACCTACTAGAGCTGAAACAGTTCTTAGCTCAGTGATGTACATTGCAACCAACTGAGGATCTTTAAATTCTGTTTTAAGAACCGAGATCTGGCTCTGCCTCAGCTGTTCTGACTTAGTTGGTGTGGAGTGTGACCTGGATACTCAAAGCTTTGGACCTCTGGGTGCTTTCAAAGCACAGTGAGGTTCAGGAACTGCCACCACCACATGCAATGTTAGAACTACACTAAACAGGACAACATCAGGGAATATGTTTCACATGGTTTCATGGAAGCAATTACAAAAAAAAAAAAGAAAAGAAAAAATTAAAAGAACAAAGGTTTTGGTAGCCAAATATAAATATAGTCAGAATGTACACCCATCTACAATGGATAAATAATTGTGGAATATTCAATAAAACATAAAAAATTGAAAGACAACTTCCTTTATTAATAGTATTGTTTCTCTAAAACATTATATTGAGTGAAGATACATACTGCAGAAGATAAATGACCATACATTTCCCAGTTATAGTGTCTAAAGTGTGAAAAAACACACATAAAATTTTTATTTGGCCTGGATACTTGGAATAGATGATGAAGAAGATAGAAAACTTAAGAAGTAGTTGGCACAAGTTTCAGCATAGTGGCTACATCAGGAAGAAGGAGGAGGAGGAGGAGGGGGAAGAAGGGGGAGGAACAGGGGAAGGTGAGGGGAGAGGGAGAGGGAGAGGGAGAAGGAGGAAGACAATGCGAAAGGGAAGGGGAAGGGGAAGAAAAGGTGTCCAATGAATGGGCCATAAAAGATTTGATGTTCTCTATCCTGCCCTGCTGATAGGCACATAGCTGCTTGCTTTACTATTGCTCTTCATCTCTTATATATAGTTTATATATTTTTGTATATTGTACATACTTTTTCACCATATTTTTAAAATAAATTCTTGCAGAAATTTTAAACAAGATGGTGGCTAGAAGAGTGCTCATGTAAGCATAATTATTTTGGCTATTAAGAGGAAAATATGGGGGTAGGGTGTCAAGGTCAGATACATGTATCATGGACAGGACAGTCTTGCTAAAGTCTTCATGCAGGATGCAGTTATGCAGACTGAGTCAATTACAGTGAGGTCTATGAGGCATGATAGATTAGGGAGATACTCAGGCTTTAGTGACTCAGAAATAGAACCCCAAGGAAACAGGCTCGGTAGTGAGAAAAAATCACTAAAAGTCATGGATCTTTCTCAAGTTTCTGCACTGATCAGGGAATGGACCTCTGTATCATTTACTAAAGTAGGAAAGGTGCATGTAGAATAAAGATCTTTATGAACAAGAGTACAGATCTCTGTCTCTGCTGATAGCACTGTTGGTTAATTTGACTCTTCTATCAAGGTAAAGATGTGTAAAGGACATATAAAGTCTGGGTATCAGGTAATAAACTAGATTTGTTACACTTTCTGATAAAGTACATATTTATGAAATATATTTGGAACTAAAGAAGAGATTGCATAAGATAGTACGAAGTGAGACAAGAAGACATTTTTAGGTCCAGAGGAAGTAAATAGAAAAATTCTGCACAAAACAACACTGAAAAGGCATTCTTCAGAATCAAAAGAAAATTCAATGTGGTATTTTCATGAAAAAGATGCAATATTGTCAAGTGTCCCTGTATTCATTTTGTTAATTGCATTATAGCTTGTTTACAAAATTAAGATCTTGGTTATGCTACATCTGACATAAACCAGTTAAGAAAGAGAAGCACATTATAAAACATTTTTCACTTTTAAATAAGAACTTTTTCTGATAATTTAAAATTTAAAAGTATGGGTATATATTAAGAATACATAAAATTAAGTTTTAGGTATCAATTTACTAATGAACAATTTTAAGGTGAGAGGATGTTATTAATTGCACAGAATTTTGTGAACTGTTTCAGCCATGTCATATGAATTCTTTAACACGTGTTTAACTTTATAGTGTTTTCATGGTACAGCTGATAAAAATTATGAAAGTTTTCACAAAGCTGGGATATTTCCCAACATCCAGCCACCATGGATACCACAGAACATAAGCAGGGTGGGGACCATCATTCCACTTCCACGCATGAATCTCTCAACGTGCAATTGTGAAACTGTTAGTCTCAAAATTCAGAAAGAAATAACTGGCAGTTGAAAACTGCATCACCAAGATAATTTGAAAATAGAAGTTTATGCCAGAAATTCCTTCTTCGAGTTTTAAAAAAATTCTGCAACTTGAGTTCCATATTAAAAATAAAATCAATGAATTAAGTCACCTTTTGTAGTTCATAGGTCTGTGACTACTATAACTAAATTTTGAGGTAAAGTTATAGGTTCATGACTAATTAAATCAGGATGTTGTTTTGCCAACAGACCTACCTAAAACGTTGTTATAAAATATAAATTCCATTGCTTTTGAAATGTTCAGCTGCTTTCTGTAAACTCGATTTTTCTAATTTCATATAGATTTCCTTGTAAAACAATTTGTGCAACTCATCCAAAATCTATTTATCATTTTATTCACAGAGTGAGTCTGAATTCCTGTGTGTCATATTTTGTATTATTCATTCATGATATTATAGCTCAATTCCATATAAACAATGAATCATAGATTTCAAACTTGAAACTTTATTAATCATTAATGATATCTAACTGTGTTTATGGGCATACAGAAATATTCCATGCAGCAAAAATAGAGAAAATAAATTTCACATTTCAGACAAATAAAATTTGTTTTTATTTGTGAGAAATAATGTCAGGTTTCAATGATTATGATCATCTTTATAATCAATTTTCTTTACAATTACACCAAATTCATGTATTTATATATTTGCTATGTGATATTCTGTCTCTATTTTAGTAGTGCCTATTTGAGATACATAAAGAATGCATTCATTGTAGGGTATGGTTTCATTTACACATCGCCTCAAAATCCCTTTGACTTCCCCTCCCAGTCTCCTTTCACCTCACTCCCTCCATTCCTATGCTGTCATCTCCTTATCAAAAACATACTCAAAAATAAGAACTTCCATATCTGTTTCCCAGTGTGCCTTTTATTTTCCTTCATATCTCTGGAGATACTTCACACTCATCTATAGTCTTTATACAGTTAATAACGCTTTTAACCTTTATTCTTTTATGGCATTTGTCAAGACAACAAAGGCCCTAAAGTAAAAAGTTTTATCTGTTTCTTAACACCATGCATATTATCTATCCTAAAGGAAGGGATGGTAATTTTTCTGTTGAAGACAGCAGAGTGTAGTCTCATGGTAGAACAACTTCATATTGGTTAAAACTTGAACATATGGACAAAATACAAACACAACTGTTCAGAAATGAGGAAGTGCCATCAAGGGACACATGACTCTGAAGAGTAGAATCCTGAAGTATAAGAATCTTATGGTGATTCTAATAGTCTTTTTTGTTTATTAATACATTCAAGAAGATAAATTTTGAGAAAGAGGACATCATCAGAGAATCCATTTATTCTTTAAAATTCAATGGTATCATAAATGACTAAAATAATTTTATATCATATAAATTCAATAACAAATTGTAAACAACAATAGTACTAATAAAACAGAAGTTAGGCCAGGCCACTAATGAAAATTAATATATATATATTTTTTCATTTATTTATTTTTTTGTTGGCTCAGCTCACCCTGAGGGGGCTGGTATGGCATGTGGTGCTGGGGATTGAACCTCGGTCCCATGTGCCTATCTAAGTTTGCCTAAGCAGGCACTTTAGACTGCTAAGCTATCTCACTAACCCTATATTTCTATTTTAAAGTATATGAATATAATCATTCATATAATTACAAGTGTTTAACTATATATTAACTTCAATATAGCTATATGTGTATTTTCCATACAATAAGAAAAATAAACCTAAAAGTAAAAGAAATACAGCTCAACAGAAAAATATACCCAAAACTGGAGGATGCATTTTGAAGATAACATGTCCAAATGGCCAATAAACATATAAATAAATAAATGATTTTCACACTCATCAGGTAATCAGCATTAATAAAATAGCACCATGTTACCAAAAAAGTGACTAAATGGAATGGAATATATGTACAAACAAGTGCATGAAGACACTGTAAATCTCATGCAATGCTGTTGAAATATAAATGTATGTGTGTATTTAAAAATTGTAACAATATCTACTAAATATGAACTAACATCCAGATATTATACTAAGATCCAGAAATTGTACTCTTTGATGTATAGTTCCAGAAATATGCTTTGACACATTAAAAGGTATATTTGCTTGTGAATATTAGAAGAACAAATCAAATGCACAACACAAATGCCAATCAAGGTAAAATTGATAAATATATTTTAATATATTCATGCACTGAACTAATTATAATGAAATTTTAATTCATTTGCTACACAAGTAACATGAGTCTCGAGTATAATTCTGCTCAAAATGACAGATGCCACGGGCACATGGAGGACATGTACAGAAAATTCAAAAATCAGCAAAATTACATTTAGTGTTAAAACACAAAATTGTTTTCACCTTCATGGAAAATGAGAAAGTAGAAAGTGCTACATGGGAAAAGAAAGGGCAGGCCATCTATAGAGCTAATCATAATCTATTTCTACTTTCTGAAAGTGATTATGTGCTCAAAAGTCTTAGTTACACAGCCGTGATGTATGTTCTTGAGTATATAAACACCGTACTTTCAAAACAAGAGCATAGGTTATTAAATATGAAGATATAAATTATTTCAAGCATCATAGGTTTGCTTTTCAGGATTTACGAGTTTGTGCTCTTTATGTAACTAATTTGAAGAGACAAACAAGTTGATGGTGTGATCATCAAGTTTAAAGGAGGGAAACATTGGAGATACTGTATGAGGACCGCTCTTCCATCAAAAACATTATTTATCTCAGTGTTTCAATGTCCTTAAAATAACTTCCTTCTCTGAGACTTCATTTGAAATATTAAACAATACTACTGTTATGTTATAGAGGGCAAAACATTGAGGAACTATTTTGACATAATTATCTAAGCGCATTTATATTTAATCTCAGTTGTAATGAAGCAAGCTTTTTCATTAAATAGAATTTCACTTTTTCAGAATACTAGTTTTTATTTTAAGCCTAAGTTTACTTGCTGATATTTCACCTATATGCTTATTCTTCTTTGATAACATCAACTCTACAATTGCAACATGCATATTTTTCAGATTTATTTGCTTTAGGATTAAAAATGGATGAATATCATGAATTTAAAAATCACCAAACAGAACAGAAACTAATGCATTTTGTAAATATTAAAGGATATTTTTTCTAGAATATCATTTGAACACTTCCTTCTTTCACCTTACCCCTCACCTCCTTTTTCTATTTATTCACTTCCTCATTCTTCAGGGAATTGGTTCTACTAGAACAGCATTATCGCCCTATCGTGTAACTTGCAGTCTAGCCTTCATAATAATACAGAAATTCCTTTCTATATTGTGCATGAAAACTTTGATATAAAGATTGACAGCCCAAATTTCACACAATAATGAGAAGGGTTTTTTTAAATGTAAATTGTAGCCTCAGTTACAGATGTGTCTCTTGTCCACATGCTTCACTTTCAAACAAAGGACAAAAAGATACTTAGTGTTTGACATTAAACAAATATTAAATAAATGTACGAAGTTGCTTATAAATAAATATCCGGTTTTTAAGAGTGGATATGAAGATATAACAAAGTATGACACGGTACTTCAGAAATAGGTACAAATACTATGTCAATAAAAAATTTCAATATGAGGTGCCTTGTTTGTTTCCCATGATGGATACTTCTTCTGTGTACTTAGGCCTCTGGCCTCTTATAGATGGAAACACTTTCCACTTCCTGCTGGATTGCATTTCCTCTTTACCCATCCCCAGCTAGCAAGGTAATAGTGTCAATAGCATGGAACTCCTGGTAGCCCAGTGCCACTAGTATTGTTTCATTTACTTTCGACTTTTGTGGTCTCTCAGCCTCCTTTTAATTTCATGGCATTCAGATATCATTAAAGTAAATATCATCTCTGTTTACTTTGACAGAATAGGAATCTGATATACACAAACAAGAATGCATAGCTGAGTCTATTTCTCTTTGACTTCAAATCCAAAGAAATAAATAATTTAGCAGGAATGAACAAACAAACTTGGATCTTCTACTATATTTTACTCTGTCTGCATTGTATATTTCATGCTTTTAGTCATGAAAATCCTGACAAGGAAATTTTATGTAATACAGAATGAGAATTGAAAAGTAGAAGTACTTTAGAAGTCATACATGGGTGAGTTTTTAAAAAGGAAAAATCATGAGTCTAGATATTAGAACCCTTTGATCCTGGTGCACTTTTTTTAAAGGAAAGTGAGTGTAGTGGCCTTAATTTCATCTCTTCTAATGGAAATAATTTTGTTTGAATGTTAAATTGCAACATTTCATACAACCAGAAAAATAACACTTGTTTTCAGAGCACAGTACAAATATAGTATAAAAAATTCTTCTGGTGAGGACTGGCATTAAAACTTAATAGCATTTTAAAATGCACATCTTAGAAAGAATAATAGAAATGTTTTCTTATTACATTCTTGCTTTTAAAAAAATGCTTTTTATCCCCTGCCCACCATGTCTCATAAATGCTTCCACATAACTGAGCAGGCCTATCTCACCCGCATTATCTAAGGGTTGCTGGTCTCAGCATTAGCAGGTCTCTAAGTCTAAAATAAGCTTTTAAAGCAGTGAAGAGAGGAGGAAGAGAGTGATGCATCATGGAAAATTTAGAAATAAAATTTCACTTGTACATCTATATTATTAAATTAAATGAACACATCTTTAGTTAGAAGCATGAACATCAGTCATAACAAAAGAGTAAACTGCTCTTTGACACTTTTACTTTTACTTATGTAGCAAGGTGGTTAAATCTAAATGTCAGAATAGAAAACTGTTAGTAAAATTTTGATACTACTAATCAGATATGCTAGGAAGTGAGGAGAAAATATGCAAAAGAAGAGTAGAGTTGAACCATAAGTATATAAGTCGATTAAGTGACATGATCCATTTGGTATGTTGATGACGAATGATACCATCAAAGATATGTGTTTATAAGAGTTAAAAGTACAGGTGGGAAGATTAAAATATAAGAAATATTCATAGTTAAAACAAGAATGGAATAGACAAAAATCTGAAAAAAACACAACTTTCAGAAGATTCCACTTTGAAAAGTAAGAAGTGGTCATTTGACTGCCATGAGTCAATAGTACAAATAGCTATTTTTCTTTCCATGAGTTTCCCTTAAGTGCCTGCTGATTAATCCATCTAAAAGTGAGTTATTTCTGTATCACAGTACAATGCATCTCAAGTTGGAACCAGCCACTGAATGGTAATTAAGTTTCATCACACAGACATCCAAACACAGAATTAATGCTATCTGAATTGATATTAGAATGGCGATGATATCCTGAGGTTTTTTTTTTTTCAAAATAGAACTGCCTACTTATCACTTTAAAGACACAAACAACATCATCTGTATGACATCTTGAGAAACTGAGAATGCCTTACATTTCTTCTCAGAAATCTAATGGCAACAGATCAATTTAGTGCTTAATCCTATTGCTAATGAATACAGTTATACTTAAATATTCCTCCAGTTGTAACAAATACATTTTAATATGCTTTCATACATTAAGCATTTCAAATATTTTTATTCATAACTATTATTTTAACATGCAATCCTTATTTTTCTTTTTTAAGTATAATTTTCAATTTCTCCCTAGCATTGAAAATTATAATATCATCAAATACCATCAAACACCATCAAATTCTCTTCCAATATTGTTAGATTGTGAAGATCAGGAAATATTGTCCTGTTAAAACTGACACATGAATGGAGGTCTGATTCTATTACATATCTTTCTCTGCTTATGCATTATACTGAACTTTATAGATCTGCACTTTTTCAAGTCAGTTCTGAAGATTCCTTTCCACTTCCTTCTGTCCAATGACATATGTAAAAGCAGTTGATAATATTGTTCAATTCCTGTCATAACAGATCAACACAATGCAGTCATATAGTATAATTGTTGGAGATATATAGAAAATAGAGTAGTGTGCTATTATATTTGTAGACTTTCAGTTAGGTTTAGAACCATTTTTCTGTACTCCCAACTTTAGTGAAAGGGCATATATCTGATTTTCGGAGAACAAGGAGCTCTATATAAAATTTCCTATGCTCTAGTGTCAAGGTTTATGTCTAGTTTTGCCCCCAAAGCCTCATACGGTCATGGCGTGGACTTCTAGAGCTTGTGACTAACTCATGATCCGTTGGGAATATGGGTGTGAATGCTCCCCCCAGCCTGGGGCAGAGAGCCTGAATGCAACTTCAGGGAGACGGACTTGCTCTGTGTTGCCATTGCTGCTGCTAGTCCTCCTTTGGCTCCCGGCTCTTTGCTGCCAACATGAATGGATGCTCTCTGCCCTGTGCCACTTTGCCTCGGAGCCAGCCAAGTATGGACTGAAACCTCCATTACTTGTGAGCTAAACTTTTCCTTCCCTAGTTTTGAGTGCCAGGTTTTTGTCCCAGCAATGAGAGAAGAGTAACTGAGGCAACTAGGAATTCATCGCAAAGAAATTATGATGCACTTACAGATTTATAACACATAAATTCTTCATGTTTATGCCTTAATGCAAAATTCCTTAGTAAAGATATTTTTACATCACAGTCATTCACCTACATTAAACTTACTTTTTAAATTATATTGTTTTTTCTTATTGTTCCTTACCAAAAATTAAATTTATATTTTCAATGCATTAAAATTCCTTGACTATTTTTAACAAGTCCTAATGAACTTAAATGTATGTTTGCCTTTTTAAAAAAATCATTTATCTTCTCTTTTAAAACTCCATGGTCCTTCAGGATAGCTCAGTAGTCTAAAGCACCTTCTTAGGCAAGATTAGGCAAATGCACAAAGACCACAGTTCGATCCCTAGCACCATATGCCATGCCAGCCCCTCCCCCAGGGAAGGCTGAGCTGTCCACACACACACACACACACACACACACACACACACACACACAAAAACCCTCCATGGTCCTTAACTGAAAAGGTACCAAAGCTACATACTCTTGTTGCCATTTCTCAATCCTTGTGTCTACTGATTCCAATATGATGAAATCTATATTTAGGTAAAAAGATTAATATAAATATCTATCTTTAGGTTTGATTTTGTCATTAGAATTTTTTAAAACCTATCAATTCTTAAGATATATTATATATATATATATATATATATAGTTAAGTAAGATATCTGAAATGGAGAGATAATAACTTGTTGGATAGGTATGCAATTTCTCAGACAAAAAAAGTGTATGATTGTAAAAGATCAGGTTTCTACGCATTACAAAGTAACCTAGAGATACTTGCACTAAAAATGTGATAACTTCCCAGAAAGAAAACCTGCCTGCATATCTGAGTTAGAAATGAGGAGAATGCCTGAGAACAAGGGCTATGACTACGTCAGGCAAGAGGCTGAGGGCACAGAGCCCCTGGGGCACATTCCTCAGGAAGGGATAAGTCCACTGATGTCTGTCTTGTTCCAATTGCCATACTACGGTGGAATAAAAGAGAATGAAAATAAAGCCTGCTTGCCTTTTAAAAAACACAATTACATTTATCCAAATGTGACTTGGAACTTCATTAGTTTTTGAAAATCAAAACAAATGACTAAGTAATCTGTCAGTGCCAAGGCCAAAGGTAATTTCAGACCTAAATTCATATATAGAGAAGGCACTACCAATAAAGCAGATATTACTTTCTTTGTATAGAATCTGAGCATTCTCCAACCTTCCTGAATGATGAAAAGTAGAAGAAAGCAGTGAAAACTGTCATCATTAAATCAAGGAGTCATATGTGTGAAAAATATGCATGCCGACACATAACCCTCACTCCTATGGGAGCGTAATAAATTTGGAAGCACATAAATTCCTCTTATACTGCACCAAGGCATTCCCATTTGACTGTGTGTAAATTAAGAAGCATTAGTATATTATCCTTCCCTCAAACTCTTAAAACTAGTGCTTCCTGGAGTGTAATACGGGGATGGGGAATTTGGTATTTATTTTTCACTTCTTTTAAATTATGTGCAAGACTGTGTATTTCAAAATCATATAAAGTCAAAGATAATAGCTGAAGATCTTGTACCTCTGTAAATGGAGACATTTCTATAATATTAAATTGGAAAATTTGTTTTTGTTTTTAATTTTTTGGCTGAACTGGAGATTGAACTCAGGCCCTTGCACTTGCCAGGCAAGCACTTATTCTACTGAGCCATCTCCCCAGCCCATAAGTTGGAAAGTTTGAATACTCACTCTATTACTGATAGATTTGGAAGGAGACACTTCTCATCAAATCTGAGGAAGATAAATATAAATATATGGTAACCTAGAGATACTTGCTATATCAAACAAACCACAAAAGAGCTATGGTTTCCTTGCTGTCATAAATCTAAAGAATCAACTGCAGAGAGGCCCTTTCCACATAAAGATGTGCACGTATGTGCTTAATTATGGCATAATTTTTCATGATAACTTGAAGGTGAACAGGTAAAAATATCAGTGTAACAAAGATATTTGGAAATATGGAAATAAATACCAAGTTACAAAGCTAAGAAATTTAAAAGATTATTTGTTAAAAGTGGGAATTGGAAGTGCATGGTATGTTTCCATGTCTATATCCAAAGATGAAGAAAAAATAGAGAAACATTCAATTGAAGCTAGAAATCAAAATAAATGATTATATAATGGAAATAAGTAAATCTAGAAAATACAGACTCATAGACAATATAATAAATCTAGATTGTTCTGAGCTTTAAATATGTTTCATATGATTAATGAAAATTGTAGCAATTCATGTATAAATTGTTTAGACTTTGAGGCATCTACAGTGATCAAAAATATACTCCAGTTCTCCAGACTTAACACATAAACAACAAATTGAGTAAATATAAATAAAGTAATATATACTACTTCAAAAGTGTTTCTAGTTCTACAAAGAAAACGAGATTGTGATAGGCTTTCTAGGTAGGTGCAAAGAACATAACTGAATGCTTTCTTTCGAGTCCTCAAGATAAGAATACAGGAAAGAAAGATGAGATGGAAAGGAAGGTCTGAACTGCATGGTTGTGTGGGAAGAGCCATTCTGCAGAGGAAGACACATGGTACAACATGCGAAGCTCTTCAGCTCAGAAGGAACTGTGCTCACTGTTTAATAGAGCTTCAGACAAAGGTAGACAATAAGATCAGATGGAGAGCTAAATTTAAGATATTTGTTGCTGTGTCTCAGTGAGACACAGAAATGCAGATGTAAGGAATGAGATGGCATTATTATACTTTTAAATGTGCTTTGAAAATTCGGATTGTGTTTGAAACCTAAAAGAGATAGGGCAGCAACGATCAAAGAGTGATTAATCAGTAGTTACATACCTTGGTGATTTGAACCAGAAAGTAGTAGTGGAAGTCATTAAATGTGGACAGTCTTTTGAAAGTACAGCTGACTTCTGCTCTGATCTTTATAATTTCCTGCCTTTGTTGGGTTCTGGGCTTGATTTGCTCTTCATTTGCTAGAAGCCCAACGTGCAATATAAGGTTGTTTATTTGGGCTCATTATGTTTTTCTGATGTGAGAATTCACCACTATAGAGTTTCCTCTTAGGACTACTTTCATTTTGTCCCATAAGTTCTGTTAAGAGGTTCTGGTAAGTTGTTCCAATAAGTTGTATTTTCATTTGAATGTAAATATTGTCTAATTTTTTTGGCCCATTGATCATACAGAAGAGTGTTATTTAATTTCCCTATGTTCGTTAAGATTTTGTGATTTCTTTTGTCAATAATTTCCTGTTCCATTGCACTATGGTCAGACAATAAGCATGGGATAATTTCAATTCCTTTGCATTTACTTAAGCAAATGTGTGCTAGTATATGGTCTATTTTGGACAACATCCCATGTACGCCTGAAAATATGTATTCTGATGTTACAGGGTGGCACAGGTCTCATAAGTCCGTTTCTTCACAACTTTATTTAGTTCTGTTGTTTATTTGCAGATTTTTTGCATAGCTGACCTATCTTTCTATGACAGTGTCTTGTTAAAGTCTCCCATTACAATTTTATTACTACTCATTTGATTTATCATGTCTGTTAAAATTTGTCTTATATAGCTGGATGCTCCTACATTGAGTGCATACATATTTATGGCTTTTATTTCATCCTCTTGCAGTTTCCCCCTCCCAAGTATGTAGTGACCTTCTTTATCTCTTCTGATCATTCTAGGATTGAAGTTCATATTTTCAGCAATCAGGATAGCTACCCCTGCTTTTTCTGGGTTCTTGTCACACTGAGTATTGTTTTTCATCCTTTGACGTTCAGTCACTAAATTTCCCTTTGAGTTAAATGCATTACGTGTATACAACATCTTGTTGGATTTTGTTTGTTGATCCACTCTACCAGACTGCTGCCTTTGATTGGTAAAGTAAGGTCATTTAAGATGTCGTATTTCTATAAAATGGAATATTACACAGCCATAAAAAGAATAAACTTGAGACTTTTATAAGTAAATGGTTGCAATTAGAGACCATTCTTATAAGTTAAATAAATCAGATCCACATGTGTAAATATTGTATTGTCTTTATACTGTAAGAAACCGAAAGACTACATAAAATCTGAAAGGTACAATAGATATTATGAAACAGAAAGAAATTGTTCAAATGGCAAGAATACCTGAGAGAAAGGAAAAAAGAAAGAAGAAAGAAGAAAAGAAATATATATGTATGTACACTGGTTTACTGTGCGATTTTTATTTTTTGTGATAAGAATATGAATAAGTTGAATTTAAATCTAGTTAAAAAAAACAAAGATAGCAAATTAGGGAAAGTAAATTTGTACAAACCAGTAGGCTTAATTTTTTTCAGACTACATTTTTTGAAATAGAAATTTAATAGATTTTACATGAATTTTTAATTTTAGAAGCTAATGAATTTTATTAATATAACCAGCAATAAAGTTTGTAACATAATTACTAATTTATAGTAAGTCAAATTCTGTATCTCAAAATTTAAAAATGACTAAGAATATACCTTTCCAATTGAAAACTTCCTTTATAGCACAGAAGATAAACATTTTAACAGTCAACACCAAACATGTCATGCTAAGTATTATGGGAATAAAGAAAATATATAAATACTTGTCTAGAAATAGTAGGTGTGACCTCATGAAGGGTCTTAGAGACAAATTGAGGTTAATTCTGTGTAGTGCATTACAAGTCTTAGGAACACTAAAGACACCATGTATCAAAGAGTAGTTGATCTTTCCCTCAGGTCAGAACACATGCAATGCTCAGTCAAAGGTGAGAACTGTCAGGGTAAATTGAGCTAGGCCATTCCTACAGTGTGAAATTTTGCATAACAGTGAAGATAATGTTGTTAAATACAATAACGAAAAGTTCCTTCTTAAATGCATAAATCAAAAGTTGTTCAAATCTCTACCTGAGTCCTCTACCATAAAAATGATATGAAAGAAAATTCACAACTTGGTATCTACAACAAATCAACAATGATGGTGTTTAACAGAATTGAAAGATTATCTTTAACAAATTCAGGTTTGCAATGCATATGATAACATAAGCCATCCTCTGAGCATTGGCTGGATACTTTGGGGTAATCTGACACACTAAGTATATTTATAAATATAATTACCTAATTTGTCATAACTACATTCATATATGTGTGTGTATATGATTGTTTAATTTTCTCATAAAATGAATACACCCTGTAGGTTAGCAATTTAAAATCTTATTCTTCAGTGTACTACACTATCATTTGTTCATTTATTATTCTAAAGTTATATACTATTCATTTTTGTTAAGTTGACACTCAGATTCTATAGGAGTATTATTATAAGCGTTTCTCACTTAAAATTGCCTCAGAATTTTTTGCAACTTTATAAATACCAGGCTTTCATTATTTCAGCCAGACTTAGTGGCTGAGAAATGCTAAGTGCAGATCGCCTGAGTGGGTCTGTCTTAAGGTCTCTCATGAGGCTGCCAGCAAGCTGTAGATCTGAGCCGCAGACCCCGCACTTCCGAGTCCTGCTGGTGGAGTTCCGCTTTCACGCTCAGTTCCGTGGCTACTAGCAGGAGGCCGCCACTCCTTGGCATGTGAATCTCTGGATCAGCTGCGGGCAGCCTGGCTTCCCTCAGAGCCACTGACCCAGGAGAGAGAACAAAAGATGCCATGGACTACTTCTAACCTAATCTCAGAAGTGTCATTTTATTATTTTCATCATGTCTATTTAACAAAAGCAAATAGCTAAGTCCAACATACATACAGCTTTGATAAACGAATTCCATTGTTTGAGGAAAGGGGTACAAACAGCAGGTAAGAACAAATTGATCCATCAAACAGGATCAGCAAGACTGTCTTATATCAACTCAGTTATTATTGTGACTACTAGAAAAAAATTTTTAAAAATCAGTGATTTTTAATAGATGCCTGTATTTATAGAAAATACCTGTAATACTTAAAATGAGAGCAGTATAATAGAAATTCCATAGCACTTATAATTAAAGATACCTCAATTTAAACTCCAAGTCTTCCACTTCAAATGTATCTATAGAGAAATATGGTCATAACTTTAAATCAATTAGAATAGTGAGGAATACATGGAAATTTTCAGTACTAACTACTATGATTAAAGTTTATTAAACCAATTATTATAAGTTTATTCATAATTGTATTATAAGAATGAGTGATGAAATCAGTAACAAAGGGCTCATTATTATACCAAGAGTTTACTTACACAACAAAGGCATATTTCCACATGTGCCCGTGGCATTAAAACTTTATGAGTGGTTTTAGCTGACGAGAGCATTAAGATGCACTTTTGGGCAGGAAATGTAGCATATGCCACATCACACCTGGACGCTCCGTGGTTACACTTCATCACTCTCCTAATGTCATTATTGTACCTGAATCAGGGAAGACATATGGTGCTTTTCCTCCTTAGTGGTGTTTTTCCATTTTAGACTCGCACGACAGTAATTTACTATTAATATTCTGCCAGTTATAAATATGAAGATGTTATACATAAAACTCATTGTGCAGAGGGTTTTACTATTTGGCATTTAACATGCTTGTTCTATTGGTGTCAGGTGTATTGGGAATTTTATTATCTGTGTTTAGTATTCCCTTTTAAGCTATTCCTATTAAAATAATCATCAGCTCTTCTGTATGAATGTAATCGTAAAAGTAAAAGGAGAAAGTTGATTAGTTTCTTCATTACAGCTTAGACTACATTCTAATATAAAACTATCCAACATTTTGCTTCTAATATCTAAAATTCTAAAAGTTCTTAAAGAGAACAAACCTGGGCAACTATCACAGTGCATAAATAATCAGAACCAAGAAGGAATTGCAATTTTAGTTTTAAAAGTTCCAAGAAAGTTAGAATTTTTCAGAATCTCAGTCTTCATTTGGTGGCAGTATGTATGAGGGAGGAACTTTATTCTAAATGGGAAACTTTAAGGATTTTTTTAATGTGAATCTGTGATCTAACACAGAGAAGAATAAACACAATGGCCACAAATCTCAGTTCTGCAGAGCAAAACAAAATCACCGGTCCCGGACATATCTTCATACGTCTGTCATCCTGAGATATTGCAAGTACTTTTCTTCTGTCCCAACTTGTCCCAAATAGTTAAAATTGTATAGTTATACTGATTTTCTTGCTTGATATATTTCTGTTATATAGGATTTATTCTATATTGCTTTGAAATAAAATCAAATATTACTAAATACTTAGCAGTGATACAAACTAGAAAGCACTATGATAGGGTAGAACAAAAACTGAAGGCTTTCTATTGACCTAGTACTAGTGGGAATACTAGTGACAGCACAGCAAACGTGACTTTGAAACTCATGTTATTAGTTTTTGTTTCTAAAAATAAAATATAATGTTAACTACTTCAAGGGCTCATATTTCAGTTAGAAAACCAAAATATCAGCATAAGCAATAATTCATTTAAGAAATAATTAAAGAACAATTTTCACGAGAAGAGATAATATTGAGAAAAATTAATGAAAGATGTGATTTCCAGATCTGACTGAGTAACGTTAGGAGGATGAGCACAAACAAGGTGACAACTGCTGCAAAATCTTCTAGGCAGTTGCAGTTCACACAGCAGATGAGCTGGAAAAGTCTGAGACAATTTCAAGAACAACAGCTCACCACCATATGGAGGATAATTTGTAGAAATTAATAGGTTGATAAGGATATACGTACAGCCTGATTTTCATACCTGATGCTGACCTAGATGACGATATGGGAAGAAAAACAACCTAAGTCTTTGCCTTTAACAACCTCAATTTAATCAATAAAATAATTCTGAGAGGTGTTACATGATCCAAAATGTTGAAATAAGTAATAGGATAAAAAGAGGTGAAAACAGAAAACAACTAAATGCAATAAGTAATTTTAAAAGTCAAATAGAGGAATGACAAGGAAAACATGCATTCTAATAAATGTAATATGCTTTTAATATTCATTGTTTGAAACTAGTACTTTGTCTACTTTTTAAATTACAGTGCATTAATATTCTTAAATTATTAACCTAGTGAAGTTACTCGTTGCTTTCCTAAATACTGTTTGGGCAACTCTTGTATGTTACATGAAAGTCATTTGGCCCAGGAATAGCTCAGAGAATAAATGAACACACGTATTTAACAATACTGTTGGTACATGTTTGCGCGCACACAATGAAAATGCAAAGAAGGAATTGAGAGTGAGTTAAGAAATGGCTTTAGAGAAAATACAGTTGTGTGATTTTTTACATGTTCTGCTTATCCAGTTTGGAAAGTGTTATGGTTTGTGTTTAGCTGTCACCCCCAAAGCCTCTTGCAGTAATGGGACAGGGTTCTGGAGTTTGTGATCGATTTGTGATCCAGGGTTGGGGTTATGGTGAGCAGCAAACATGACATTGAAATCATGTTGCTATTAGTTTTTCTTGCTAATCATAAGAGAAAACACTAACTATCTCAAGGGCTCGTGTTCCAGTTAGAAAACCTCCCCTGGAGTGGTACAATAAAAAGGCGGGAAAGAGGCTGTTTTCCCTGTCTTCCACTTTCACTCTTGTTGCTTTTGCTCTCCTCCTCTGCCATGAATGGTTGCCTCTCTGCCACACCACCCTGACTCGGAGCCGGCTGATTACAGACAGAAACTTCCACAGACTATGAATTTAAGCGTAAACCTTTTCTTAAAACTTGAAACCTTTCTTTCCTTAATTTTAGCTGTTGGGTATTCCGTCACAACACTGAGCCCAAAGTAAGTCAGAATGTCAGAGGAAACACGCTTCATCTTAGAAGTACCTCTGGTGCATGATAGCTTGCTATGATAGTCTGAATATATCTGCTTAATGAACGAAGGAACCCAGCACCGCCACCACAAGAAACAAGTTAAAAGTTAAACTCTGAGCTCATTGTGCTTGACTTAGCTTGAGTTTTATATTTTAAAAAAAATTACAAATTGAGTGAGTCAGCCTTTATTGTCAGGAAATGCTTTTATAATACATGCAATTGTCTTTTCCATAATGATTTTATAAGCTGAACTAAAAGATATGAATGCTGCTAGGAATAACGTTTCCTGAAAAGTATCTTCTGTCTGAATCATTTGAAAACAGAGAATTGATTAAACAATAGTACTAATACTGTAAGACTGTTTAACTTCGGTAGCCCACAACATATTCTTTTGCGTGAAATATGGTTATCTTTGGTAATGTTCCCTTTGTGAGGAAAACGTGTATATTTGTGGAGACAAAAACAGCCCTCAATCAGTCTGTGTTAAGTAAAGCGTGACTATTTTTTGATTGTACAGGAAGCAAACAAAATCTTCTCAGTAGGAGGAAATTGTCCAAGGGTCAAATGAGCCAATAATGTACATGGTTGCAGGCTTTTCTTGAAATATAATTTTCTCTCAAAAAGTACTTTGCTTTTTCAAACAAAATGCTCTTGTTTATTTGGAGTCAGAGCTTCCACCCTCCCAGATTGTGGCCTGGTTTCTTATTTTCATTTTTCCTTCTTCACAGATTACAACAGAGACAAACAACTCTAAGAGTAAGAGTGAAAAAAGACCTGTATAGATTCCACAGAAAAAGATGCATAAACAATTAGTTCAAATAGCTCCTATGAGATAAGGCATGTGTGGGTGCATATGTGTACATGGTGTGATTATTCACAGGACAAACAGAAGCGTCTGAGAAGGGCTACAATGTAAAGCTAAAGAAAACTCAAGCATTAAGCTAAGTACAAAAGGAATACTAATTATCATGAAATAGGAATATTAAAACTTAATTCTCTATTACCATTTGTTTTTAGCTCTATGTGAAATATAGTGCATGTTATGAAACTTTCAATTTCAGCCTTCTACCCATTTTTATTTCAGCAAAATAAAGCTGAAAAATTAAGTATGCTATTTACGATGAGGTCAATCATCCAAATTTAAAATTTATTACAAAAGCAAGTTTCACTTTTTAACCGCTTCCAAAACTGTTGTGTGAACATGGGCTGTACCTTGTACACCTGTGCACTCACCTGAGTAGGAATAGGGGTCAAAAGATGATCCCAAGGAGTTTGTAACCATGAAAATTAAAGTAAAATGAAGGCTGACTTTATACTGAACGTGCTCCACCCAGGACTGGGGCCAAGCATTTCCAGAACACTAGGTCCATAGCTTCCTTAAGAGAGAAAACAAAAAAAGAAAAACATGAACGTGTAAGAAATCTGTAAGAAATGTCACCAGGAAAGAGTCTGTGCCTGCACGAGGAGGCTAGAACTGCCTGTGGTAGGACTGCAATGCTAAGCTTCTATTTTTAGTGACTCTATATTTAGTCAGAGAGGGTGAGGGAATATGGCTAAGAAGAGGCTATTTTAAACAAGGAAATATTCCCTAGCAGGGGTCACGCGGGCTTAATCATTACACCCTCCTCCATGGGAAATGTTCCCGCCTGCCTTTTGCTTCTGTCTGTCCTGGTGAAAATGGACTGTTTGTAAATTAATCCTTGATTATCTATTGAGTACTGCATCCGAAGCATTTCAATGTGATTATATATCTTAGCTCTTTAGTCTCTTGGTAACTATCCAAAATAGCTATAATTATTATCAGAACAGCACAGGCACTGGGGCCTTTTCATTGCCAACTTGACTGGAAAAAGAACCTCCTGAAAGGTGGTGGGACCACCGGAGCGTGGCACTCACCAGCGCATTAATCCAGGGGTAGCTGCCGCTGCACAAGCTGTCAGGAGGCGAGCACAGCTGGAGCTTGCGGCCACGGGAGAGAGCTCCGGTGCGGGGATTCACCTTGCTGGCAGTCTCCGCAGGCAGGCGAGGCTTCCTGTTTACCATGAGTGGTTGCTCTTCTCCACCTTGCCTTTTCATCCTCAGATTCTGCCTTGGAACCAGACAACCATGGGCTGAGATTTCTGCAACTCTGAGCAAAATAAACTTCTCCTCCTTTACGGTTTCAGGCATTTCTCATAATAAAACATACACGAAAACATGGAGGCTGATACAGCCTCATTAGATCGCAGAAGACTGCAGATATGAAATGTCAGACTTTAAGAAAAACTCCATGCCACCCAGATGATGACGTAGATATCTTTCATGGAGTCTTGGAGACCAACTGTGGCTATGTTGCCTCTACTAATCCAGTCTCATCAACTTTTTTTTTTCTTTTTTGCCGAATTTGGGATTGAACTCAGGCCCTTGCTCTTGCTAGGCAAGCACTTATTCTACTGCATTATCTCCCTGGCCCCTCATCGACTTTTTTTTTTTTTTTTGATACATGCTCAAAAATCTTTCCAATGAGTTCCTGCAAATTAAAATATCTAAGCCATATTTACTGTTTACTTATTTAAAATTAAGTATTGTATTAGTGTTGTAGCTATTTTTAAGAGTTTTTTAACGTTGATAACATTGAGTATCATATCTTCAAATTAAAATTCTGCTTAATATTTTTCAAAACATAAACTCAACCAACAATATCTATGAACTACACAGTTTGCTTGACCTACAGAGTAAGATTATATATATATATTAAGCCTGTATAGTTCAGGCTGCTCCAAACTCCCAGGGATACTCCTGTCTTGCCTCAAAAGTGCTGGGACTATCGGTGTGTGCTACCACATTCTTTTTCAGATTCCTCTTGTCTATACTAAAAAATCGTTCTCATTTAATGGAGATTAATTTTCAAAAGGAGCTCTGACAGAATGCACAGCTGTAGTCTCCAGTACTGAACAATAGAATCCCTAAATTCCATGTAAAAGGTGATTGTATGTCATTCACTGCACAATATTGACGTCCTTTTGTTAAAATGTAGTCTCATGTTTTACTCCAGAGCTTTCATGAATAGATAGATAGATAGATAGATAGATAGATAGGGAACTAAAATAATCACTTAGCAATTGAGCAAACAAAGACTGTTCACTCTTACTCTATCTCATCCTCTGGATTTCCACAAACATTGCCACACATTTATTGTACTGAGTAAACATGAAGCAAGCATGAAGTTTGGGCTGCTCCTGCTGTGTCCCTCATCCCTTCTATCCTCTGCAGTTGAACTGGAGCCTCTCCCCATCCCTACTGCCAGCACCACCGGGTCCCCTCAGTCCCCCAGTGTGAACACTGTCCTGTGGGAGCTGTAGCTGCTATTCCTGACTTTCAGCTCTGGCCTGTCTGTCACATTATAACCCTTAGGCCTACTGAGCTTGCTCTCTACAAGAAGTGAGGAACAGGATAGGTTCAGATGACACCTGGGAGAGGTGGTGGCCTTCATGCCAACTTGGAGTTGAGGACAAGATGCTTATGGGAGAAACAGCCGCAGGTGCCTCGCTCACTTTTCCCACCCATAGCTGGTGGGAAACTGGCAGTCCTGGCCCAGGCCATACCTATGGGGACTTCCTAGACCTCTGCTGCTGCCTGTCCATCTGCTCTCCAGCAAGGAGGCAGAAGCACGGGCCAGGCAGGCGCCAGGGCTTTTCCCAGCTAGCGGCTCAGCTCTCTGCAGTCCTCGGTGGTCCTGTGGTGTTTCACGCTGCAAGATCAGACCAGAGAGGAAGGGAAGCAGCAGGAGTGGAAGCTCTCCCCACTATCTCCTGTCCAGAGATAGGCACGGAACTTTGCAAATGTACTAGGCTTTTGATAATGTGAAGCTCCAGGTTAAAAAAGTATTGTCAAGCACTTCACAGCTATGTAATTTCTGGTGTATGTATATAATATTAAAGGCTGGGGGGAAATCTCAAAAGCAAAGATATTAACTCTTAATAAAAAAAAACAGAAAAATGAAAAAGCCAAAGCATGATTCATCTTGTCAGCTCTACACCTGTACTGTGCAAGGACCGGGCCACCAGCAGAACCTCAGGAAGGGCTACGACCGATCATGCACAGTACGCTCTCTAAAGACACATTCAGAGCACCTGAGCATGTGTTTCCCTGTGTGTCACTCATACCGAGATGTGAATTCCTCCTGCTTATGACACCTGCATAAAGTGTGTGTGATCAAACATTTTTTTATCTGCATTTTTTCTTGTTTGGTCATTAACAAGCCAAGGTGACACCATTAAACCTATATCTGCCATTAAAAAAAAGAAGCACTGCATTCTAAAATTACAAAATGATCATTAAAGAGAAAAAAAATGAAAACATTCCAGTGAATGACCGGTTCAGGAAGGGATTAGAGACATTAACAAAAGTTAAATGAAAAGATACAGTGTTTGCATTTTGTTTTCTGAAGAAGTACCAAAAATTAAAAGTAGAAGGAAAAGGCAAATCCTAAGCAAGTCGATCTTTCGAAATGATAATTTGCAGGATGAGCTCACGTCCTCATCTGGGCGCATGAGTGTAAACAGGACGCTAAAGTTCTTCCCTCCAGGCTGCATGCGACACAGGTTAAGGAAGGAGAACTAATGACAGAGACTCTGGAAGTCACTGTTGCATTTCTTAACAGTAGAGCTAACGGAGACAGAGGTCTCTTGCATTTCTTCTCCAACCTTTAATTTACTTTTCGCTACTTAGGAAACTATCATGACTGCAGAACCCCTGTTCTGGTCCAACTCCCTCTGCACTAAGAAGCTATTTTTTTTTTTTTTGTAGAAAGAAACGTTGAATGTTTGAGAGTATAGTTAGTAAAGGCGCTCTGCTAAAAGCCCTAGCGCATTAGTTCTGGATGGAGCTGCCGGAGTCAGCCTTCTAAAATTTAAACTGTGCAGAGATCTTTCCTGCTAAGAATGCTTCAGCTTCTCTCTGCATTTCTTGAAGCAAAGGGAAGAAGGGGAGAAGGGGCCTCTCCTTGCGCTGTTGGGATTGGCACCACAGTTAAGGAAGCCACAGCGCGGCAATTTCCAAGCCCATCAGCCCTACTAAACCCCGACCCTGAGCCCCGTTTCCCCACGCTTCACGGCTCTTTTTGGCCTCTTATTATCTTCTTTTTTGCTAGATCCCTCTTGCCTTTTGCACCTTCACACTTTCCCTCTCTCCTCCAGCTTCTTGGCACCTCTCTCACCCTACTCACTTTTCAAGATGTTGCTGAAACATGAACTTATTCTGTGAAATTTTCCTTGAGCTCCTCTGTAATAAAATGCTTCCAAAAGCATTTTAATTATAGTGTTTTTCTTAGTGACGACACTGTCTCTCACAAAAACGTTTGAAATCAGGCCTGGAGAGATAGCTCATGCACTAAATGCTTGCGTAGGCATGTGCAGGGACCAGAGTTCGACCCCCCGCATCATGTGCCACGCCGGCCCCGCCCCCAGGCACCCTGAGCTGGCCTTGGAGACCAGATGTGACTGCAATCCCAGCGCTAGGGAGGCTGAAACAGGAGGATCACTACGACTCTGAGCTGCATAGTGAGACCCTGTACCAAGTACATTGAAAAAAAAATTGAAATCCTTTAAAACAAGCAATGATAGTCATCTCGCTACTCTCAACAAGGTACATAATTCTTTTTTTATTAATTTTATTGAGAAACAAATAGCAATGAGAGACAGTTTCAAAACAGGTTAGTAAGACAGTTGCAATAATTAATACATTACATATTGTTGTCTTTGTGATATTCAAAGTACAAGATACAGACATGATATCCTGTCCAAACACTATTAATACAAATCTTTTTTCTCATTGAAATAAGTGAAAGTAGCTGTATATCTATCCTAACTCTATTTTGAACATATATATATATATATATATATATATGTCTTTCATTTATATCCCCTTTTTGTTTAGTTTTGTCAGAGATTGGTATTCCATTGCCATTGAAATATTGTAGGTGCATGAATTCTTGACAAGAAATTATTTTTTAATAAAATAGCTTAAATAGCTTCTAAAACTTGTTTTTAAGCAAAACTAAAGGACATTGTTTTCAAAACTTTCTGCTGTGATTGTTTGTGACTAACACTGTATTTATTAGTTTGCTGTACTGGGAATGGTATAGGACTTTTACCCTGAGCTATGTTCTCTTTTATTTCTTTGCTTTCCCTTATTTTTAGGTTTGATATACTGTCTCTTAAGTCACTAAGTTGCTCCAGGTCTACTGGAAATTGTCAATCCTCTTTCTTTTTAAAATATCACTCTTTTAATATGATTACCTGACATGACAATCTTTGTGCCCTTGCTCAGCAAAATTTATCTTCATTAATAATCCATTAATTATTTGATTTTAATGCAGTTTTATAGTTAAATGTACTGACTTATTTGCCTTTTATGTTTCTTAGGAAGATAAATGGCTCTGTTACATATTCCAGAATGAATACAAATTTGCCCATGTTTCGTACTTGGCTCCAGTGCCCAGCACCCGGGGTTATTCACTGAGGTATTCGAATCTCATTCCCCACATCTACATGGGACAGATGATCCCTGAGATTCCATTAAGTTCTACTATTGTGGCTCAAAATTGAAGAGTACATATCAAACCAGCATAAAAGCTATTCAAATATATAACTTCATGCATAATTTCTTAAAGGTTTTTAGCTATCTTTTAAGTGAAAAAAATATTGTGGACAAATTAGTCAAGGTGTTGTGTTTTTGACCATGCACTTCATGGTTTGATGTACTTTTGTTTTGGCAAGAGGACTCATCAGCCCATGTAGGGAGAACATACAATTTTTTATTATTGAGTTCACTGAAATTAGTAAGCTAGTTACAAAAACACAGTTCATCAGTGATTTCTCAACTATAAAGAAAATTTCTCTTTTATTTTCCAATATTTTCACTATTTGAGAACAAATTGAGCTTTGTTCTTTGACAGAGATAGAAGAGTTATGTGAAGACTGTTTCAATTGATATATGAACAAATTTACTTTGCATGCTCTGAAAAAATCCTCTGAAAATGGCAATTTGTTGTTATTAGGAACAACAGAATTATGTGCTACTATGTGGCTTATTTTAGATTATGTCATTAAGTATGCTTCAGAGATGAAATATAAAGTTGTGTTTTTTATGATTTTAACTGCCTTTCTGATAAAAGCACAGGCAGCTATTAATCAATCTCATTCTTAAAGTGTAGTTTTTCAGGAAAAATAAGAATGTCTCAATTCTCTCTGTATGTAGACAATTCTGCAGAGAAAAGTATAATATTTATATCTTTTTCATCATTGTAGGGCATCTCTTTTTTACAATCTATAGAAATGTGCTTTCTCATAATTATGGTGGAACTCAAAGTACACAAAGGATCTCGATAGCTCTTCTTCATGAGAAAATTGTTTTTGAATTTCCATGTTTCTTCCTCAACATTAGAAACATAATCACTTGAAATCGTTGTATTAGTTTGTACTTGCAATATATACTGAATAGCTTCATTGTGGACAGTCCCTCTTTGAACCTGATACACACTAACCCTTCCTGCCCCACCCCTGCTCAGTCTCTAGGTACTGTGAATGTATCATGAGAACAATGTATTCATGAGAACAACATTTCACTGTTTCTAGTATATTTATAATTATTTGAATTTGACATAAGAATATATATTGAATGAAACTGCATTACTTACTTGAATATGCTGAGTTGTATTGACCACTGCCTTGTTTTTAGTATTCACTGTAATCTATTGTTTGTGTCATAACGCATATTGGCTCTATTTTAAGATTTTCAAATAATCACGTTGACTAAGCATTCATAACTTGTGGAGTTTTGATAGGTAGCAAAATGTATACATGTATTTCAGAAAACAGGAAAGTCAAAATTCATTTAAAATAAAATAAACTGCTTGTTGCTGTCATCTTTGTAAATGCACTGAAGGAATGCAAAAGTCTCTTATAAAACTACTGTCCTTACCCAAAGTTATCTGCTGTCCCTGCCCTGCTTTTTAAAAAATTATTTATGTATTTATTTATTTGATTCAAGGTCTCTCTACACAGTTCAGACTCATAGTGATCCTCCTGTCTCAGCCTCACCAGTACTGGGATTACAGGCGTGTGCTACCATGCCTGGTCTGGGTGGTCAGCCTAGCACACCCTGGATTCTGGGGCTTGTGCAACAAGTGATACCAGAGGTTGAGCTCGGGTCCCTGTGCTTGCCAGGCAGGCACTTAGCCATCTGAGCTATCTCTGCAGCCCTGAATTACTTCTTATATTGTCCTTTTAATTATTTCTTTTTACAAAAGTGCTAACATACAGCAATTAATATCGCAGATATCAAAAATGACAACTGAAATTTAATCCCCATGATGTGTGCTAGCATATACTTTCTGTTTTTGCTGGCCCTTCCCATATTTCCCTCCATTTCTTGACAGAGTTACTGAGTGATTGTTTCCTTTCATTTGCAGTCTTATACATACATGAGTGCAATAAGCAAGATGCATTGTTATCAGTAAATACCTAAGTAATATAGCATTGCTAGCCTGCTTTTATTCATTTGAAAGTCTGTATTTGAAATCAGCTATTTGATTTTAATAAAAATACATTTTATTTTTAGACTCTGTTTCAATCCGCTGACTTTCCATACTAAATTTATTTACCTATCATTCAATGGAGAAATGCTTGAATTGTCCTATTTATTATTAAAAATGATTCTGATCAAAGATCTTTCTGTAGTTCAAAACAAGAGACATAGGATTCCCTAGCTGTTCAATTTCTGGGTCATGAAGTTATCACTTTCTTCTGCTTTTAAAGCTTCTGAAGTATGTGATCAAAAAAAATTTTATCTTTAAAAGGTAGTCTCTTATGTGTCATTATCAAATAAGTAAATCAATAAGTAATTTCTAAAACCTTACTGATAGATAGCAACATTGCTGAATCAAAACGTACAATGTTTCACTTTGTGATTTCAGTAGTTATGTTTCCTCTAAAGCTGTTCTTTATTCTTGCTTCATAGGTGAATAGAAAGGTGTCTTTGTGAGATGTCTTTGATTGAAAGTGGACCCAACCTGCAGCCCAGCAAATGAGTTTCCTCATTGCTTTTGAACACTGCAGAAGTTCCTACTGTTCTCTGTAAAACAAGCCTATCACCGACAGTTCTTTTCTCTGTGCTTACCTTGAATATGTAAAGCATAAAAATGGGCAGAAGAGAAAACAAGTTTATTTTCCTAAGTTAGTATTCTTGCTAAGAAGTCCATTTAGGCCCTTTACCCGGACATATGAGGTAATTCTACATATGAGATAATCTAACTTATGGTCAACACCTTCAATAATTGTTTTAGTGTGTAAAATTTAAAAGCATGTGATGAAAATCAGTGATTTGAAAATTAAATGTTTCTTTTTTAATCTTTAAATTATAGTCCTTTATATCCATGGGTTTTGCATCATGATTCAGCCAAACACATATTGCATTTTTTTCTCTGTATTCAACATATACAGTATTTTTTGGAATTGTTCCTTAAAAGACACATTATAAAACAATTCGCAGAACACTTATTTTGTATTCAGTATTGTATATGATCAAAAGATTTAAAGTATATAGAAACAGTGTGGTTTATGTACAAATGTGGGAATGAAATATCCTTTCATTTAAGGGAACTGAGTATTCTCTGTTTGGGCATAAATGTGTGTCCTGGAACAATTTGCACAAACAATGGGAAATAGCATTCTCATTATATGATTAATTAAAATATTATTTTTGTACTGGGGACACAGTGCCCTTCTGGCAAACATGAGGTCCTGAGTTTAACTACTGGTACAAAAAAAAAACAAGTTTAGAATATCACTTTTACACAATTTTTCTTTTTTGTGAATAATTTCCTTTGCAATAAACATGCTAGCTAAGGATACTAAAATGTTCTGCTACAGTTACTTACTATTACCATTGATACATAAAGCCACTACTTATGCCTAAAAAGATGACAATAATTTGTGAAGGTTAATTTTATGTATTGGCATAGATAGGCCATGATGTCATTTGCTCCAGCAGTCTATATGACATAAAGGCATTTTTTACATGTTATTTGCATATGAATTCCTAAGTAGAAGCAAACCTTTCACATTCTCATAATATGAGTGGGTGTCATCTAATAACAAAAGTACTTCGAAAAGAACTGAGATTTCCTGAGGAAGAAGTAGTTACATTTCAAGACTACAAAACAGAACACTGCTTGGCTTTTTAGCTTGCATAGTTCAAACTCAAGAGTATGTTTTTGAATTTTTTCCAACATGTTGGCCAACTTGTTCTGGTAACAAGTCTTTAAAAACCAATAACTTATTGGCTTTTGGTTTTGGAAAAAAAATGATATTATTTAATTCTCTAATACCATCAGTGTAATAAAAGTACTAACAGTGAAGTTACCAAAGTAGATATCAGCTCACTGGAAGATCAAAAGTGCAATGGCTTAATTTTGTAGCATACAGTATTTCTAATAGTCTTAGCAAGATTAACTGTATAACATAATAGAGTTTCTATTTTATTAATCTTTCTGTTTCTGTATACTTTCATTTTTACAATGATTTTTGGGAAATTAAATAAGTTGCAGAAAGGGCCAAGGAGATAGCTCAGCAGTCTAAGTGCCTGCCTGGCAAGTGCAAGGATCCGGGTTTGACCCCAGGTAGAGCATGCTGTGCCCTGCCTGACCCCAAGTACAGCATGCTGTGCTCTGCCTGCCCCTGAAACTGCATGTAGTGATGCATGCCTGCAATCCCAGCACTGAGCAGGCTGAGACAGGAGGTTCACTACAAGTCCAAGCTGCATAGTGAGACCCTGTAGTAAATAAGTAAATAAATCAATAATTTTTTAACTTGTCAGTAATAAAGTCAAATTTTATTGTTGCAAAGAAAATTAAATAAGAAGTGTAAGTGAAAATCGATGAAAAATAGTGGGTAGTAAACATAAGTTCATTTACTTCTAACTATAACATTTAACTTCCTTTCTCTTAGGAATTTTCTTGTTGTTTATTCCTGTACTGAATGCCTGTCTCCCTTTGTCACTACTTATATTTGTCCAAAGAATATTTATAATACTAAATTCACCTTTTGAAAATTTCTAGTAAGGTGTTTTATGCCACAGAGTAAGTTTGAATTTTGTAATGTAGCTGTGCTAATCACTTAATAATGAAAGCAATGTATTTTTCCTACAAGCTGTTCACCAGGAATTTTCCCACTTAAGTAATACAGTAGAGACAGACTATATGAAACCCATCTACCATGTTGAACCCAATTCCTGACAATTTTGTGATAAATAATCCACCACATATCTGAATATGTCTCTATTGGTAATGATAACTTTTATTATTGTAAAGAAGGTGGTTAAATATATGCACATGGTGATTTTTCTAAGAAATCTCATGTTACTTAAAGATAGCAAAAATAAGTTAAGGAACATTTCTTTGTTTCAGTATTTGATATTAAAATCTTTGTTTAGAATTTAAACTACTTTTACCCAACTATACTGCTTTCAATATTTTAAATATTAATATTTAATTACTGGTTTATTTTCTAAATAAACCAATGCACTTCGGTAAAATAAAGAAAACATAGGTATTGTTTGCTTCCTTCTACAGGGGCTTGATGTAAGTCTTTAAATTTGTCACTTGAGCCTGGGAAATTGCATTTTTGTTATGTACATCTTTGGTGTATGTATGTTGATTTTCCTTTTTCTCT